>LZPO01045971.1:4970-15007 GCA_001675575.1 Neotoma lepida | reverse complement strand
CGAACCTGCCTTTCTACACGGGAGGAGGTTCAGAACAGAGACCAGACCAAAGCACAAGAGAAATCCTGGAGAATGAATAGGCTAGTGTGTAGGTGCTGGAAGGTCTATATCTACGCTGAAAACACTGTGGTCAAATAATGTTTATGGAATGGTTACCTAACTCATAACTCCCCAACTCGATGCTGTGAAACAGTGTTAGAAGTATATTGAATTATGTCATTGCTCTTTTGTTGCNATTTGAATTCATTGCCCAGGTAATATCTATTCATTGTAAACTTATAGAGAAATTACAGTAAAGCTCAAATTGGAATGCAAACATTCAAAAGAAGATTTTTATTCAATGACTGTTTTTAACCCATGTAGCTCTAGCCTGGGCTGAATAACTATGTGTAGAAGGAACTATTTACTGAGTGCCAGTCCTTCTCCTAAGTGTGCCGTCATCTGTTTCTCATCACAAGAACATGTCGCCTCTGAGCACAGGACCTTTTCTGTTCTGTATGTCACCCTAACACCTGCAATGGTGCATGGCATGTAACAGACACTCAATAAATACTTCTCGAATAAATTACTAAATCACTTCTTTTAATGCTAACACCAGTGGGATTGTCACTTCTCCACACCTGTAAGGAGACAGGCTNAAGGAGATCTTGCTGACTCTCCAGAGCTGCATAGCATCTGAGGAACTGGGATGCACAGCTGGAAAGCAGCCATGCTGCTCAGGAAAATATTCAGTTATAGCTCCTTCAGTAATGGGAGAACCTGCAGGCATGGACATTAATGGAATGGTATTACATATAATACTGAAAGTACAAAAAAATTGCTTACCTCTTTGTGACAGATAGTAGAAAATAGTATGCATTATTTTCTGAACAGTTCTATTTACTGTCAACATCAGACATGAAGGACAATCTGACTTGTCTCATGTCATTCTTGTCCTGGAATATGCCACCATGTTTGTCTGTCACCTAAATAAGGAGCTGAATGGTTTAACAAACAAGAATTAGAGTATTGGGGTTTCTGAAAGATCTTTTGGAAAAAAATATTTAGAAAAATACAGGTACATCAACATCTGTCTAAACTGCAAAAAATGTCATTCATTTCATGCTGGATCATCAAGTCTTTCACAGTTTCCAGTGTAACAAAGTAAATATTTGGACACAGAATAGAATTAGAGGTTGTTTTCCAGCAAGATATGGACATATCTCCATGTAGCCATTAAAACATGACCTAGAGATTGAGAAATAAATACATGGAATTTTAAAATATAGTCCACTACACTACAGTAGCCAAAGTAAAAACTGGTATGTTTATCTTGTGTATTCTAGCACTATCCAAAATAATATACAGATATGACGTTTNGAAATAAATANATATTGCATAAAACAACCTAACGTTTACTTACAGAGAAAATCCAGTAAAGATTTATAGACTAAGCTAAGCCTTTTTAATACTTAGGCAGCTATTTAGATTTAGGTTTATGAAACCATAACATAAACTCC
The DNA here is from genome assembly GCA_001675575.1 of Neotoma lepida. NCBI lineage: Eukaryota > Metazoa > Chordata > Mammalia > Rodentia > Cricetidae > Neotoma > Neotoma lepida. The sequence continues at coordinate 13,508 of LZPO01045971.1, read as the reverse complement.
GTGCTTCAGGCATTCAGATTTTTATCCATTCTACAGATGNCTTTTGAGTGAAGACCACAGTTCAGTAATTGCTTTCTTTTGTTTTTAGATTCATTTCACATTTTATTACATTACCTTGACAACAGGACAACCTGGGTTTTAGTGGTGCTCCTGAAAGGTCAACATTTTCAGCCACTCAGAAATGCCACNGCCAGAGCCATGATCATCTCTTCTGACACACTGAATACATGTACTCGCTGTCTCAGGATTAGAGACATTTAAAGGAAGGCAAGCTTTCTTGGAAACTGGAAATTGGTTGTGAGTTCAAGTTAGAAATAAGTGGACAGAAAGGAAGATCTGCTTTCAAACAAGATGTCCAAATAAGGACTTCCAAAAATATTTTTCCAAGTCTTGTCATCTGTTATCTTCGAAGTAGATGTACAACATACAGACATGGTACAAACAGCAGTTTCTGTGCACGTCTGTTTTCACACACTTTTGTTTCTCGCTTAGACACTGGGGCTGTGTGTTCCTTCCTTGCACAGTGTGCATCAATTGCCAGGTGTGGAGGAAAAGACACCTTTGCCAGCCCATAGGTTAAGGGGCAGCAGAGCTGTGGTTGACAGCAGAAGACCTGACTGAAATCAGAAAAACACAGGACCAGTCCCTCCTATGACTATCTAATGGCTAAGGGACTTCCTGAGACACAGCCCAAAAGAGACATTTTTCTTACTTAAAGCAGCCATGGTTTTTCATTGTCTAATAGACTANAAAGAGATGATTTTTGGGAATCCTTTCCCATGGATTAATTTCAATAGTAGTTGAAACTAAAGGAAAGTTTATCCTTTTTGTTATGTGATGCTGATGAGTGAAGAGGNAGAGTTCTAACCCATGCACTCTTCTTCAGGACGGAGATGAAAAAACCATTAGAATGAAACCAAGGCTTATTCAGTGCTGTGCTCTAGGGCAAACAGGACAAAACATGAGTTAAACAGAGTTAAACAGAGAGGTACAAAGAAAATGGANGGACTCTGGCTCTTTGATGATGAATGGACACTGAGCAGAGCATTGTGGGAATGTCTAGACACCCAGGAAAAANCAGGGGTCTCTTTAGGAGTTAGGGGTTCTATGAAGTCTTCTCTACAACTGTAAGNAGCAATCAGACTTGTTTCNGTGATCACAATGAGACTGTGCCGGAGCAGAGGGCAGTAGACAAGGCCAAAGGTGTTTTGAACACTTTTGCCTGATATCGATACAGCCACCTTTCCTTAAAGCCTCTTACACTGTAAAAAAAATATTCAAAATAGCACTCCTATGCTGACATGAGAAGTGAGAGTCACCTGCTCAGCTTATCAAAGGTGCATTTTTAATATAGTTCCTCTAAGTGCTTCCAATCTGCAGACAAGTTTGCCCCAGAGTGGTGCATCCCAACTGTGCAACCCATTCACCCAGGGATCTTGTTAAAATGCAGCTTCTGATGCAGAGGGTCAGGCATGTTCCTCAGATTTAACAAGCTCCCAGGTGGTGCTGATGCTACTGGTAGGTAAAACATGCCTTAAACATCTTGGAGTACTGGTCTTCACTTGCATTTCCCTCAGGTACTTATTAGCTTCTCTAGTGCCAGTTCCCACAGCTTCNGAATCTGTGGACTCTGATTGCATGCAGTTCTGATACACTCCTNGGTAATTCAACTGGATGTGATCTGTCAGACAGCGGTCTAAAATATGGCGCACTTGGCAAAACTATAGCATATTCTCATGCTAGACACTGACATTCCTTCCGATCCCATCCTTGCCTCTCACAGTCTAAATTGTAGCCCTATGAGTGATGCTAAACACACAGCATGTTTGAGAACCATTCCAATAAAGCCTTTGAGGTCACAGAGGTCTTCAGATTCTAGTCTATATATAATACAAGGCCTGGCTTTTGATTCAGATTTGTGTCTGGATCAAAGGTGTTTCAAAGTAGGTTACTGATGGAATCCTCTTACCTGAGATTCATGCCGTCTACCTGGACAGGCAATCTTTGTTCTTTCTCTATTGCACATGAGGGAACCTCAGAGAGGTTAAACAGGAATTTCATTAATTCTTGTAGAGAAATATACCAAAAGACACACATTGGATAATTTTGAAATCTACTCATGCCAAACTGGCTGTGTAGTTTTATTCCAAGTTTTTATTAACTTGAATCTGTTCCATTGTGGCTTATAAGGCAGAAACTAATTACTGGGAGCCTGTAATTTGAAGTGACAGGTAATTGGGTTCTCTGTGAATATCTATGTAATGTATAATACAATATTAAGCAGTAATTATTTAAAACATAAATGAAGCTGATTAAAGTAAGTTCCAGGAGTTGGTGGTTCATATTAAAATTGAAATTTGATAATTAACCAGAGTANAAAAAAAAGACCATTTCAGTCTAGCTGTAAAAATGATTTTTTTGTCATTTGGTATTAATTATGACATGCTAATATCTCTAATTTCATTTGGTCTATGTACATTAGCCTCATGTATTCAGGATAAAAATCTGAATGGAAGTACAGAANCCAAGAAAGGAAGAAAACTATTTGTCTCACACTTGTATTAATATTAAACCTTCTTCACTGAATTAATACTGTGAAGTTGCCAGTACAATCCTCAGTGGAAATGGCGATTCATGAAAAGATATGAAATTGGACTGTTGAGTCAGGTAGGGCATTATTATTTTATAAGATTTGTTACATTTTTGAAAGTGAAAAAAAATGCCTCCTTAGAACAATGGGTAGATGTCACCAATAGTTCATACCCACACAACATACTGCACTAAATATATATTCTATCATTATAGTATATTACATTATAATATAGGACAGATTACATATTATGGCATAAATATGTGAGTGTTCATATATATATATATATATGTATATACTTAACTACATAAAATTTGCTTCCCAGACTTTTATTTTAAGCTTGTCCACTGGATTTTGATTCTAACTTGTCCACCTGAAGCTTTGGGTCCTATAGTAGTATCACTTACAATGATAAAACTAAGAAGGTTAAAGGTGCGGCTGTTTGGAGGTGTCTCATGTGATAGGTGTTGGTGAAACATCCACTGTGATTTGCAACAATGCTTGCTGAATTTGTAGTGTGCACTTCTCAGTTCTAAAACACCTTACTGCTATGCAAATAGCCTCTTTGTAAGTCAACCACCTGCAACTTGGGAAGTGAAATCAATTTCTAACTTATTAGGATCCTAATGTGGGTAGCAGATCATAACCTCCAGCACTTAATTTTACTCAACAGCAATCATCTTTCATATCAGATTTTCTTATAATAAGGTTANATAGGTATAACATTGATTTTTAGATAAATGTCTTTTTAAAGATTTATTTATTCATATGTATGAATGTATTGCCTAGATTTATATCTGTGCACCACATGTGTGCCTGGTTGCCAAGGAGGGAAGAAGAGAGCATCAAATATCGTGGGACTTGAGTTACAGATAGTTGAGATTCCATCCTGAATTACAATACTGGGATTCCAGCTTACACCTGTCAGAATGGCTAAGATCAAAAACACAAATGGCAGCTCATGCTGGCACAGATGTGGAACAAGGGGACCACTCCTCCACTGCAGGTGGGAGTGCAAACTTGTACAGCCACTTTGGAAATCAATATAGTGGTTTCTCAGAAAATTGGGTATATATCTACCTCAAGATGTAGCTATACCACTCCTGTAGGCATATACCTAAAGGATGCCCCACCATACCATAAGGACACTTGATCAACTATGTTCATAGCAACTTTACTTGTAGTAGCCAGAAACTGGAAACAATCTATATGCCCCTCAACCAAAGAATGGATAAAGAAAATGTGGTACATTTACACAATGTAGTATTACTCAGCTGTTAAAAACAATGACATCATGAAATTTTCTGACAAATGAATAGAACTAGAAAAGACCACTCTGAGTGAGGTAACCCAGACCCAGAAAGATAAACACAGTATGTACTCACTTACAAATGAATATTAGCTATAAAGTAAAGGATAACCACAGATCCACAGACCCTGAGAAGCTAAGTGACAAGGAGGTCTCAAGGGAGGAGGCATGAATCTCACTGTGAAGGGGAAATAGAATAGACATCGCCAATGGACTGGGGGAGGGGCCTGGATGGGGGTAGGAAAGGGAACAGGAGGGATCAGGTAGGAAGAAGATGGAGAGAGAGAGACAGAGAGAGAGACAGAGAGAGAGAGAGAGAGAGAGAGAGAGAGAGAGAGAGAGAGAGAGAGAGTGTGCTGGAAAAGACAACTGGAATTAGGGAGCATCTCTGGGATGATATAGAAACCTAGCGCAATTGAAATTCTCAAGAATCTATGAGGGTGATCCTAGCTAAGACTCCTAGCAAAGAGGAATACGGAGTCTGAACCGGCCATCTCCTGTCACCAGGAAAGACTTACAGTAGAGGGACTGGGACACCAATCCAGCCACAAAACCTTCCACCTACTATTTGTCCTACCTACAAGATGTGTTGGGATAAAGGTGGTGCAGAAATTTTGGGAGTGACCAATCAATGACTGGTCTAGCTTGAGACTCATAAGAGGTAGCTCACCTTTCAGGACCAGGATCCAGGGGCAGGATAGACCAGAGAACTAGCATAGAACTGAACACAACTGACAAAAAAAGTCAATGAAATGATTCCTAATGATATTCTGCTATACACATAGATTGGTGCCAAACCCAACTGCCATCGGAGAGGCTTCACACAGTAACTGATGGGAACAGATGCAGACACCCACATTAGGCAGAGCTCAGGGAATCCTGTGGAAGAAGGTGAGGAGGTGTAGCAGGCAGAATAGTCAAGGGTTCCACAAGAAAACCCACAGAACCAACTAAACTAGGCTCATGGNGGCTCACAGAGACTGAACAGTCAACNATGGAGCCTACATGGGACTGACATAGGCCCTCTGTACGTATGTGACAGCTGTGTAACTTGGTCTTCTTGTGGGACTCCTAACAGTGGGAGCAGATGCTGCCTCTGACTATGTTGCCTGTTTGGGGGACCCATTCCACCTACCAGGTTGCCTCATCTAGTTTTAATAGAGGAGGTGGTCCTTAGTCTCACTGCAACTTGATATACCATGACTGGCTAATATCCACAGGAGATCTGTTTTTCTGAAGAGAAACAGGAAAGAGGAGGAGAGAATTAAGCAAGCGTATATACTTTAGAAGTTCTGACTTCAGGATGAAAGTCAAAGATATATTTAGGAAAAATTATGCTTTTGTTTTCAAAGGAAAAGAAAAAATACATGGGTTTTGGTCATTTGGATTCAATGGGTTATAAATACTTGTCATCATTTAAAGAAATTGGTTACAAATTATTATTGATTAGGATAAGAAAAACTACTGCTAGTCTCAAATGTTTCACATTGATACAAGTTTTTATATATTGATATTGTTGCAAATTTAAATTTTNTATGTGTGTGTGTATGTTTCTGCTCTTGTTTGAAATATTTTACCTATATAATAAAGTTCTGAACTGCAGGAAGAAATGGCAAAAAAGGACTTGGCTGAAAATTTACATATTGTCTGGGAAGCAAAAGATAAGGCAAGAGACTGGAATAATGAAGGGAAGGGGAAATAAGGAATTTGTCCATATCTGGCTGAACCAGAGGAACAAAGATGGGACAGGGCAAACCTGAAGGTACATGGGAAGTTATAGAAGGCCAGAGGGGATGTGAACTATACTGAATTTGGAGGGAAACTGTAAAATGTATTGGAGATTTGACCATATTGGGTTAATTTTGGTTGATTTTCTTCATTTTAAAAATAACTGATGAGTCTTCACTGGAGAATGTTTATACTAAAAATGGGATCATTCTCTTTAAAGAAAGAAAGAAAGACTGAGGTCCAGAATACAAGTGAATAATTAATCATCATATTACAACCCTCTGAATTACTTTTCAGAGTTTCATAGAGAAGTCCTAACCTGTTTCTTAAAAACTGTCAACATCATATCTATGGTGTATAAATAAAAACTGCAGTCTAATTGCTCCTGTACTATCTATGGATAGGGGAAAATGCTTATAAAATATATTACAAGGAGAAAACACAACCTGAGAGGGCCATTTGAATAATATATCTACAATTAAAATGATGGCCTGGTTGTTGTTACCAAACTTAGATAAGATTAAGATTAAATAAACTCAAGATTAAGCCATGGTTTATTTAACTCAGATATATTTAATAGATAATGGTCCTCAAACTTGTCAATGATCTCATGAATATGGCACTTCAATTATTTGATAAAAGCTTACTAGCATTGCTCCTAGCAATTACTCCTAAGTTTTCCAAAGAAGAAATGAAACAACAACATGATGATGCCACCTGGGTTGTTGACAACACTGACCTCTGGGCAAGATGCCCCAATGCAACACCTGCTGCCAGGGATCCAGCCCAGACTAGACAAATGAGACACTGACAAAATAAGGTCAGTCATCTCCAAGTTCCTCCTCCNCAGTGAAAACACTCGCCTTAAAGGGTCTGGCAGCCAAAGGCTGATGCTGTCCTGATACTTCTGCTTCCAATGCTATGAAGATCAGAGGAGCATGGGATGGCAGTGGTCTGGGTAATAGGTAATCTCTGTCATTTTTTAAAACAGATTTGGAAGCTGTTTGGCCTGCACTTCTGCTCACTCAGGTAAAATTTATCCTTCTCAGATCGCAGATGATAGTATTGACAACTAGGCTAGCTATAACTTTGTCAGTTTAGCAACAACAGACAACCAGTGTCATTCACAAGACTGTAGCCACCTTGTTAGTTCATTGATCAATGCATTAATTAGTTAAAGCTACTAAATTTCTTAATAAGAAAAGTCAAACAGGTTTGCCTTAATCACAGGCTTCATACTAAGAGATAAACAGTTTCAAACATAACTTAAAATGACTGTTCTTAATAANTGCTTATGTCTCTGATAAATAATTAAATAAAAAATATTATAGTTTATACAAGTTTTGAGGATCTAAAAACTGTTCTGAGATATAAAAATTTAAATAAGTCATGAAGGTTTAAATATGAGCCTGAGAAATAATTTAAGAAAGATCTGAATACATCAATTCAAGTTTCAGGGGTCCAAGAGGATGTTTTAAAAAATATGGATGCAATTTATACAGATATAGAAATGGTTTAAATATATAAAAGATATTACAAGATTTCTTTCCTTCACCACACTGTCATTACATTGAATTTTCAAAAGTTGAAAGTTTAATATTAATAGAATTCTGACAAACTAACAGAGCAATGATTTTAGATTTCTTTTGATTGTCTTCTGAATATAGACTTATAAATGCTTTTCATCTGGCCAAAGATATTTCTATTTGTTCTATATGTGACTCTCTGGACAAAAAGAAAATGTACAAGTTTTGTTTTAACCTGAATCTATAGCTCTTGCTAGGACTTAAAAGGTATGAGTCTACCCCTACTGTTTTAGGGATACCTGTTACCTGCTTTTTCTACAATAGGGATTTCAATACAGATTGAAAATGCTAATATATCTGAAACGTTTATGTCATTCATGAAATGGAAATTCATATAAACTTCAGAAAATTAAGAAAGTCATAAAACTTGGATCCACTTCTCATAATCAAAAGAATTCTGGATAAATACAGCCTAAATTATACTACCTGACTATTCCTGACAATGATATTCTTCTTTTCTGGTCTTGAAACTCCTCCCCTTACAGAATTACTAAGACTATGTGTCTAAAAGTACCAAGTTAGTTCATAAATTTTAACTTCTATNTGTGCTGACATTTTGTCTGTATCCCCCAATAAAGTTTACCTGAAGATCAGAGGAANAAGCCAGCCACTATATTAGACATAGAAGTCAGGCAATGGTAACACAGGACTTTAATCCTATCATTTGGGAGGCAGGGATCTTTCTGGATAACTAAGTTCAAAGCCACACTGGGAACAGAGCCAAGAGTCCTGACACATACCTTAAATTCCAACACTAGTTAGCCATAAAGATCTAGAGGTCTGTACACACAGACAGGAAGTGACAGAGCTGGGCAGGAAGAGGAAGTGATGTAGCTGGGTGGAAAGGAAATGAGATGGCAGAACAGAAAGGCATATAGGTGTGGGTATACACAAAGTATATATATATCCTCCTCTTTGGTGGAGGATCTCTAAGTGGTAAGAATGTGGCTGGCTTCTTTCTGCTTTTCTGATCTCTCAGCTTTTTACCACAATGTCTGGCTCTGGATTTTTTATTTAATAAGAACTTTTAAGNTTCGTGTTACATTTGGCATCCAACTTGTGGGGCACAGATTTACGAAAAAGTTGCTTGTGGCCTTGTGGGCCACCAGCTCAGGCCCAAACTACACGAAGCCAGATCTCCACCCCATGTGGGCCAGAGACNCTTTGGCTTTNTCTCTCCTGGTGGGTGGTGGGCTCCTTCTGGATTCCCATCTTGGACTGCTGCCACACTAGGTAGCTGCTCTGAAATTCCCTTGGACTCCTACTGTTCTTTATGTTTGTTTTGTTTTTTGAGACAGGGTTCTCTGTGTAGCTTTGGCAGAGCC
>LZPO01045968.1:0-18987 GCA_001675575.1 Neotoma lepida | reverse complement strand
ACCTTATTTGGAATATCTGCCTAAATTTTATATAAGAGGAAAATAATAGTCCTATGAATTAGCTTGTTAATTATAAAGGGGGGAAAGATGTCACTGTGATTGTACCTCTGTGTGGTTCTTGGTCAATGTAACAGTTAAAAGGGGATGAAAAGAACTCAGAATGTAGGGTCAGGTATCAGTGGATCCCAATCCTACTTTGGAAAATTATTATCAATGTTAGCTTGGGCTCCTTAGTTAACCTGTCTCAATATTCTTATCTTCAAAATGCCAAACTATAAAAATTAAATGCAATTATGTGCATAAAGTACCTAACAGATTGCTTGCCACATGGAGAATACTCAATACACATAAATGTCTTTCCCATAGCAAATAACAGCCTTCTGAGCACATTTATACAATCTCTAAAACCATTTGAATTCAACTCATTCCGAGAAACCCTTTTTTTCCACATAATTATAATTAAAATGTTATTGAGAGGGGGATGCAAAGGATAGCCCTTGGGCTAAATCCAAGCCACCACCTGTTCTCATAAAGGACTGTAGTAGAAGACAACACTACTTATTCTTTCCATATACTATACAACGCTTACATGTAATGGATTGGCATTTTGTTCATTGTGATAACAGAATCAAGTAGTGGCAGAGAAAGCCAGATGTCAAAGTTCAATCTTTATTTTCTGACTATGGAAAAAATTTACCCAAATAATGCATTAAAAAAGATATTTTAATAGTATGAAACAGAGCAAGATGCTGCCTTTATGGCTGTTATCTTGTCTGATTCTAACAAACATCTCTGTATGCTAATCTTTAACTCCCAGGGGTTTGATATAAATATAAGTAAAACAAACTGAGTAGATAATCAATTTGAAAAGACTATGGCAGAGGTTGCTCCTCCATGAAGTTGCAGGGGGTCTTTTCTGCTCACTTTGTTTTCCTGTGGTTTTGTTTTTGAGGCAGTGTCTTATCTGTAGTCTGGACTTGAACTCAAATGTCCTCATGCGTTACCACTTTCANAAAGAATTTTGATATTCCACCCTCTGTAATTGTTCTCTAGAATGTGTTTCGTCCTTTAATGTCTTTAAGGATATAAAGGTTGCTTGATGGCATTTATTTATTGATTGATTGATGAATGGAGATGAGCTCTATCATTTCTCTCATCAACCATTGTAGAGAACAATTTACATGATCTCATCCACTTTAAGGGGGTTGAGGCAGGAATATTTGAGTATTTGCCAATCAATAATTTTGTTCCTGATGCAGAACATCTTGTCTACCTGGGTGACCATCTAACTGATCTTGGGGGTTTAGACATTTTCATATAGTTTTGTGTTCATATTTCTTTATTCAGCAAGTCTTCAAGTACTTAGTTTGAGTCTAGAGAAATGGTTCTCAAACTGTGGGTCATAACCACTTGGGGGATCACATAATAGGTATCATGCATATTCGATATTTACATTACAATTCATAACAGTAGCAAAAATCACAGTTAAGAAGTAGCAATGAAATAAATTTATAGTTGGGGTCACCACAACATGAGGAACTGTATTAAGGGGTCACAGATTAGGAAAGTTGAGAACCACTGGTTTAGGTGATAATTAAAGAGTATAATATACATTTTCCCACAGATTGTCCTTCATGTTTTCTGGAGTATTCCAATAGAACTAAGCATGCTTTGCTACATATAAGGGGGCTTCTTGAATAACTCATGCATAGAATTTAATTTCTTTATGTTCTTTTTTTCAGTTTTCTCTAACTTTCTCTGCATCTGTATAACATATTTAATGAAGTACATATATGTGACCAGACAATCCAAACAGCACACATTATTAAAGTCAATAAAAGCACTCATTTCAACCTAGAACTTTTCCTCACATTTAATGGTCAAAATAGTTTTATAAAGATTTTTAGACAAAAAAATATTTTAAATGAAAAAAACAGTATAGCTTCTTTCAAACTACAATAAGCAATGCACATTTTATTTTACATTAATTTTCTAACACTAGAAAAAGCAAAGATACAAATTTTCCCAAGTATCATTTGATATCCCTCTATCTTGTTTTCAATGTTTAATACTATAAAAAATTAATTTCTAAAATGTGAGGTCCATTGGAAATCAAACAGAGAAGCACCGGTTGCATTTGGTGATTTCAACTCTCTATCTCTTTCTTTATGAAATTGCACAAGAAAAAAAATTCTCGGAGAGTATAACAAAAAAGTGGCAAAGGATCCTGCTGAGAAGATCCTCAGGCATATTATTCAAAATTAGATCCAGTTTTTCTCCCATGCCATTATTCTTGTCCAGAGCTTGAAGTAGGCAGCTTTCAGACCTGCTGCTTTCCCCCAAATTGTAATAAATGAATGGCATCCTTATTCATGAGAATCTGTTCTCATGCAGAAGCCCACCTCAGCATGTACCTTCACCACGCAGGCCTCAGGGGAGAGGATTATATTTACTAGCCCCATGAGTTCTAAACAAAGAGACACAGCACACACAATGCTCATCAAATTCAGGTACTTATGGAAGCCAGCACATCCAGAAATTGAAAATCGGTCATGTATTTATGCGTGGTGCAGTGGGGTGCTCTATTCTGAACACAGAAGTTATTTGATTTTCATTAGGAGGATATTTCTCCACATTTCTATATTTTATCAAATAGTTATTTGCTATTGAAAAAGTTTTATCTCAGCCCTGCACAAAGATGCTGCTGATATTAACATGTATTTTTCATGATTCATCTATCTTAACTCAAAAGTTACTTCACTCTTTGTTTCAAATAGGGACTGACCAAGATGTGTAAAGTAGAAGACAGGAAGTCCTGGTCACAAAACAGATTCTGGTGAATAGTTCATCAGTTTTACAAATGCCTCAATGACAGTTTTAAGTTTTTAATTTTTCCAATAAATATGATGTGAAAATACAGCTTTCAGAAGAGAATACAATACTATTTAGACATAAATGAACCTAAAACAATCTCAACCACATGAAACATATAAGCAGAAATGAAGCTACAGTGAAATTATATTTTTTTACTCTCCGAATTGACTCAAATCAAAAGTTGTAATACATTATCTGGAGCTAATTTAAAAATATACATTCCCTTCCATATTGCGAATGAAAATATAATTGGTAAGCCCTCTCTGGGCGGCAATTTGCAGTTATTTGTGAAAATTTTTAATCTATCAATCATTTTACCAGAAGTCAAACTTGTGGAGGAACATGTCAGAGCTTTGAAGATGCACCGGTGGTTACAATCAATTCACTGTTGTTTTAATGCTAAAAGCAGAAAGAGAAATACCAGATACCAGTTGGAACTGGTATGGAAGGTCAAAGAGTAATCAATAAGGTGCATGATAAGTGACAAAGGAGAAGGACAGTGTGCTGCCAAGTCCTTGTGTTTGAAATATTCAGACAAAGCGCAATTCAGAAAACAGTTGCTCCAGGAAACCAGCGTTTTTATGACTCACACGCATTACCAATTCAAAAATGTTTTAGAAGGTAATGATTTAATGAACTTTTGTTCAAATGATAAGTAAAAGTTGGAGGTGCAATTGTTTTATTACTGCCTTCTATAATAAATGAATATTAAAATAAAGATTTTAAAAAGAAACCAATAGCTGTGCATGGTAAGTCTTTGAAATGTTATGCTGTATGAATGAATTTTGTATTTATTCAAAAAAATCTGTTATTTTAATGTTGAGAAGTAAATGGAGAATGTTACTCTGGCCATTCTCCATCCCTATACTGCCTTGCATTTTATAAGAATTCTAATATTTGGTTTTAGATAATGATGCCTCTCCTGAAATTAATCTTATCTTTTTAATTATTCAAGTTCCCAGTTTTGTTCATTCTAATTATCCCCAAAGCTCAACAGTATTAGTAAAAATTACATTCAAATTCAAAATAATTCAAATAGAGTCCTTAATATTTCCGCAAGCATTTAGCTATCTTTATATTTTCACCTCTTGAGATGAAAAAAAAAATAGAAGAAATGATGAATGCAGTCAATTTCATTGTTTTAATGTAAGCTACTTTGTGTTTTTACCTCTAATGCAAAAACCACAGAAGGTAGATTGGAATTTGGTTTCTCTCTCTTCTGATTTGTAAATCCTATCTCTCATATTAAGTCCTCATTTACACTTTTAAAATTTTTATGATACTCATATTCTTTTATTAGCTGTTAGGTTAATCAGCAGACAAGATTTTATGTACATTTTCTAGTGCATTGCCTTTGAGAAATGAAGCTTATTACTCATTCTGAATAAATAAATATGTAAGGTNGTAATGGTAGATTTCAAACAACGTTGGCTGCCACCTAACNTAAACTGGTTTNCTAAGACAGGGCAATCAACTTCCTAAAAGATTATGTGTATGTATATGCAAAATAGCAGGAGGCATTATTGAAAATAATACGGGGTATTTGTAAAACTAAAAAATCTATTATGCCATCTATTAAATTATGTAACAGATAATTTTCAAATGGTAATCCTCATATTTAACTTTGATTTGAGTTAGAGGCAAGAGCGCAAGCTTGTTTAAAAAAGAAAAAAAGAATGAGGAAAGGGAACAATACTCATCCTCCTCTCATGAGTGAGTGTTACGATTTTGATTTAAGTCAGATAAATTAAATTACTTTGGCTGGTGCTGCCTCTCCCCCACCACAGCAATATTATCCCCCCGAGTCCATTTTCCACCTATGTATGTATGATTTGCAGTGATGGCATTCAAAGACTCTATGCATTATTTCTCACTATTTCTGAAGCATGTACAGTAGAGCGATCAGGCCCTACAAGGATGGAAATGACCAGCTTCAAATGAATCTTCATTGTATTTTCTGTTTGTGACTCTTCCAGAAGTCTATTCCATAAATTCCCTCATTTAAACGAATTTGAAAAAATCCTTATTTAACTGTTTTTAAGCAAGAAAACAAGTTTGGTTCTCTGACCTGTGGAAAATAAGTGAGATGCTTTATTGTTTGATGTCAGTGATGTGAAATAGCAATGGATGGGAAATCCCAGCCTCCCCTCACACTTCAGAGAATGGTGCGTGTGTATCACTTTCTCCTCCAAAAGCCTTTATATCAAGGATATTGTTCCAGAGATACAATGCTTTTATGAATTTTATTGGCTTGACTGTTGATTCTGAGACTGCATTATGGAAATAGTTAATGAAATATTGAATGCTACATACACTTGAAAACTCTTAGTACTGGGAGGAGTCAGTAATGACTTCCTAAGGTTTAATTAATTCTCAACCCCAGTTTTTGTTTAAACAGCAATATCAGTATGAAGAGGAAAGCTTTCCATCTAAATGGATGAAACCATTATTTTGTGATGACCACCCGGAGGTTCAGCCATCAGAACTGATACTTGAGAAGGAGTTGATGTTCCTTCTTTTGTCCATTCCAGATCAGGAGAAACTCAACCACTTGTGTCATTTTTGTTAATGATTCTAAAAACAAGCTGTATGAACATACAGTATTTGGACAGTTGCTGCCATAATAATAATGTCGTGTCTTGTGAATTCTGTGGGCACTGAGCAAAACTGAGAGAAAATAATCTTTAAATATCTGGGAGACAGTGCTGCTAATGAGATTTGCTCTCTAGTTCTCTCCTAAAACTAGTAAGTAGCAGTTTTCATATTTTTACATCATTGAGTTTTTAACCAAAAAAAAAAAAAAGAGTATGATTCATTTCCTTTCCAGATAAAGGTGATGAATAGCTCAAGAACAACTTTGTACCAGAGAGACTTGGAAAAGGGCTGAATACTGGCTGAAGTTTCTTACATGGCGAAGAAGTNATATTTATGTCAATTACCATGTCATTCATGACTGAAAGAAAGTGTGGGTATAACTTTAAATATATGTCCACTCAACTAGTCTTTTGACGGCTCTATCAGGAGTAAATCAAGAACCCTTGCTAAAAGTCACATACTTAGCTCAGCACCAAGTCCATTAGATTCCTGGCTACAGACAGACCATAGAACACTGAGGCTGGCAGGACATCTCCTGACCCCTTTCTTCTTAGAAATATTTGCTCCTAGGAAAGGCTTTACATGTCTATTTTAAAATTTTGTTCAAAGTATAATTCCAGAGTGTTCAAAGCAGGCCAAAATTTAATTGAGTTACTAATTTAATAAAGGACCTCTAATCATCACATTTCATCAAGTAATGTTGGCTATTGACAGACGAGCAGAGGCCAATGAATAAATACATAAATAAGCAAAAAGCAAATAAATGGTATCATATTCCTTGGTGGTATTAAGCTTGTTTAATACTAATTCCATAATTTGGATAGAATACTTTAGTAGTCCAAAATACATAATATAATTCAAATTTGAACTTTAGAAAGTCAATTTCTTGAAAAAAATACTCACTTATTTTGAGAATGCACAAGGAAAATTTTGTTTCTCATAACTCCTTTGAGATAGGGCATGGTTTCTAGGCTCCACTTGTTTGTTTGACAATGCTGGGATCAAATCCACATGCCAGGCAAGGACACTATGACTAAGCTACACCCCAGGCCAGGTTTATGCTTCTTTTTAATCTTAGGTCTGCTTCCTTAATGAACATCGATAAACCTGAGTTTTCACCTCTAGTGTTTTCTTGGGTCCAGGTCTTTCTAAGAAGCCTTGAGGGAGTGAGAAAACAGCACTGACCGGAGGGCAGTCTGTGATGCAGTTGCTGCTGAGTTCAATAGAGGATGACTCTCAGCGTCCCACCTACAAGCAAGCCATTCCCAAGGTCGATATGGTCTTCCAGGTATAAGTCACTGGATCTGGTGCCCAGGGAAGGGATTGGACCTGGGTCAAGACACTTAGACCAGGGCAGTCCTGGAGATGAGATCAGCGCTCCTAATCATTGGCAGGTGGCACTCTCATCAGGCAAACAAAAGGCTGGCTGAATCTAAAGGGCGATCTGCATTATTTTCCATATGAATCTGAAGTCATTTGCCTTCGTATTATGAGAAGTCTCCAGGTGCGAGTTCCTAATATCTCCACACATCCATGCATATTTCAGCTTCATACATTCAGAATTTGATTAACTCTGTACACAAACACACCTGGAATATCCGTCAACGTTTCTGTGTGACTTTATAGACAGAAAGGATCGTTTGGCATCATTGATTTCCTATTAGAGATGTTTAAAAGGTGGATTTTGACGCGGCACACAGTTGCAAATAGACAAAATGTATGTTGGTACAACTGCCACAGATGAAAAGAAAGAGCTTTCCTTTTGTAGTTCCACTTTTCAATCAATATCTGTTTAGGACTCAGATGAAAGGGACTCTGTGAGCAGGTCACGGGCTTTTGTGCCGACATAAATTCTGTCGATTTGCAACCATGTGCTATAGCAAGTCTACACAGACTCTCAGCTGGGCTCTTACAATAGCCTGCCAGCGGGTTGCTTGGCACCCTGTCTCCATTTTCTGAAATCCATTCTTCACATAGGAGCCAGGGAAAACCCTTTTAAAAGTTTGAAAGGGATCACCACATTCCTCTACTGAAACTCTTTCCATGGCTCCCCAGAGCACCCCGATTATATTGCAAAGTCTTGTCATGGGCTACAAAGAGCTAGGTGATTGGGTCCTACTTCTATCTCTGGAATCACCTTCTAGCATCACACTGAGTTCATGGAACTCTCACAACATTGGCCTTATTTCTCTTCATGTAAATATTTGGCTGTGACTGGGGCCTTCCTATTCTGCATATCTATACTAGAAGAATCCTCTTTCAGAATCTTTATAATTGATTCTGACCATTATCTAATCAGTTGCCCCAAATGTTTTTGCACTGCCCTCCCTCCCTTTCTGAGCAGCTATTGCCCCGAAGTACTTTTCACAGCTGTACTTTTCACAGCCTGACTAATGTCTCCCCATAGTATCTTCCTTAGTACCCCTTGCTAATTTCCCTTATGATTAGTAACATGCATGTTTTCCATTATGTTTATGAAAAGCCCACTGCATGTTTTGTTCCTCCCATATTGTATAATCTATACCAACTATTCCAAATATGTAGCAAATATAGAAAGCATGTTATATAATGTACATGAATGAGGGTGCCAAGTTCTAAACCAGGAAAACCATGTTAAGCCACATTAAGAGGCAGGTGCAATAATAAACATTGTTAGTATTTCAGGGCTATGTTCTTTTTAAACTAATGTTTTATTAATTCTTTGAGACTTCCATACAATATATTTTGATCACATTCACCACTTCCCCCAACACCTCCCAGATTTATCCTCCGTGTCCCCACAGACTCAACATGTGTGTTGTATTTGTGTGTGTGTGTGTGTGTGTGTGTGCATGCATGTGTGTGTTGTATTACACAAATACTCTGGAGCGTAGCTGATCTACCAAGAATCACACACTTAAAAAAACTGACTCTCTTTCTCCAAGTAATAATTAAATGCCAACAGCATCACAGCTAGGCATGGGACGTCTTGTGACCTACTCTCCTTCTTGCTGATTCAGTCTGACATGAGCTTGCTCGGGTCTTGAGCATGCTATTGCAATCACTAGGTGTTCAAATGTACAACTGACTACTTTTATCCAAAAAACACTTTCCCTATAGTCATAACCTCTGGCTATTGCAGTCTCTCCAGACTTCTTCCATGATGATTCCTGAGCTTTAGGAGAGGGGGTTCAATATAGATGTCTCAATTAAGATTGAACACATCAGTCTTTTATTCTTTGCATCATGACCAGTTGTGGATGTCTGAATTATTAATGGTCATCTATTGCACTAAAAGCTTCTCTGATGAGGGTCAGAGATGCACTTAATCTATGAGTGTAGCAATAAGTCATCAGAAATTGTTTTAATTCTATGCCCATTTAGCAGATTAATACTGATATGTTCTCTAGGGTGTATTGACCTATCTGGCTAGTTTCTTGGCCCTGATATGAGTGACAAATGTAGTTTCCATACTTTAAATCCAATCAGAATGTAGTTGGTCACCCCCTCCAACATATGTGGAACTGTTGCACCAGTGGACACATTTTGCAGGAAACTTGTATTATAGCTCACAGAGCACATAACATGGTAAGATTCTTGGTTTCTTTTCTCCTGTGACAGAGTGCATAGAACCTTACAGCATTGTGAAAGCTAGAAGATAAGAATGAAGATTCCAGGTCAGTACCCACTTGATTTCTCCATGTTTTAAGGTTTAAGTATCTAGTATCTTCAGAAATAGGGTCTTACCATCAAATTGTAGAGGGTTACCAAGAGCAATTGCAATAGTCCGTAAGGCTTAGGGCCTCTATAGGACCCCACAGGCCAACAATTCTAAAAGTGACATCCCATTCTTGGTACTTTGGTTTTTATTTGCTAGCATGTGGTGTCTATTTGGGGTTATTATAAACATGACCACCTGTAACATGAATCTTAAAAGGTCTTATAATAAAAAACCCAGAACCAAATATTGGGGTGAATGCTGAAAGATCAGCAAAGCAGAACAAGCCAGTCACAAGTTCTTACCCCGAGGAAATNCTCAGTCTCAAGACAGTGAGATCCTATTTCCTCACACCTTGTATACCTTTTTCTGCCCTGCTATCTTACTTCCTAGAATTAAAGGCATGTGTGCTTCCCAAGCAAAGGGATCTCCCAAGCATGAGATCTCAAGTGTTGGGATTAAAGGTGTGTGCCACCATGCCTAGCTCTGTTCCCAGTGTGGCCTTGAACAGATGGATCTCTGTCTCCTGAGTGATAGGATTAAGGGTGTGTGCCATCACTGTTTGTCCTCTATGTCTAATCTAGTGGCTGGCTCTGTTCTTTAATCCCCAGATAAGTTTTATTGGGGTGCACAATATATCACCACAACCACCCATGGTCTAGGGTATCTTTAATATATATACATATATTAAATATATATCAAATATTATATATAATAATATATATTATATATGAGTTTAAATAGGTATATATATTTCAGGGAGTTTATATTTATATATAAATATATATTTTAGGAAGTTTATACACATAAATATGTATATATTTTAGGAAGACTCTACTGTAGTAGGTTTCCATATTACTTTTACCAAAGACTTTCAGTGTTATTTATCCCGCTCCACTGTATTCACTCCTCTACCCTGCCTTCTAATCTCACCACATTTAAACCTTCCTGTTCCATTGCTCCCTTATGTGCCTGCATACTACCTCTACCCCCTTAAAAGATTTTCTCTCTTCCCTGTGACCCCATGGATATGAATGGCCAAATGAAACACACATATGATCTAAAGATTTAAAGCTAACATTCACATGTAAGAGACAACGTAAGATGTTTGTCATTTTAAGTGTAGGTCACCTCACTCAGGATATCTGTTTCTTGCTCCATCCATTTACTGTAAATTTCATAATTTAATTTTTCTTAACAGCTGAATAATATTTTGATTATCCATTTATCAGTTGATGAACGAACATCTAAGATGTTTCCATTTCCTGGCTATTGTGAATAGGGCAGCAATGAACACAGATGGGCAGGTATCTCTAGATATGTCCTTTGGATATATTCCCAAGTGTGGTATTGCTGGCTTATGTAGTAAATCAATTTCTAGATATTTGACGAATATCCACAATGATTTCCAGAGTGACGGCATCAATTTGCATGTCTACCAGCAATGACTAATAGCAATGACTAATGCAGTATTTCCTTGCATACTCCCCAGCACTTGTTATCATTTATTTTTTCATCAAAGCCGTTCTGATTAGGGTAACATGGAATCTTCAGTTCCCTGATAGCTAATGGTATTGATCATTTTAAAAAACAAAAACAAAATCAAACAAAAAACACATTTTCACCCAATTGTGTTTCATCTTTTAAAAATTCTGCTTAGTTATACAACCCAATTTTAATTGTACAATTTTGTGGATATTTAGTTTTTTGAGTTTTTTTTTAATTAATTTATTTTTTTATTCATTTTACATACCAACAACAGTTCCCCTTCCCTCCCCTCCTCCTGCTCCCCCCACCTCCTCTTCCCCTCTCCTCCCCCAACCCACCCCCATCCACTCCTCAGAAAGGGTAAGACCTCCCATGGGGAGTCAATAATGCCAGGCACAGTTCAGTTGAGGCAGGACCAAGTGCACCCCTGCCTCCCCACATCAAGGCTGTGCAAGGTGTTGTCACACCATAGGCAATGGGCTTCAAAAAGCCAGCTCATGCACCACTGCCAGGGGTCCCACAAACAGACAAGGCTACAAAACTGTTGCCCACATGCAGAGGTCCTAGTTAGGTCTCATGTAGTCTCCTTAGCTGTCAGTCTAGTGTCCATGAACTCCCACAAATTCTGGTCATCTGTCTCTGTGGATTTCCCCGTCGTGATCTTGATCCCCCTTGCTCATATAATCCCTCTTCCCTCTCTTCAACTGGACCCATAGCTTGGCCTGGGGCTTGGTCTCTGCTCCTGCTTTCATCAGTTACTAGATGAAGGTTCACTTCGTGCAATTGATGCAGGTGGTCTAGTTTTTTGAGTTTGTCATGTGTTCTAAATACTAACCCTCTGTAAGATGTATAACTGGTAAAGATTTTTTACCATAAATTTTTATTCCTATATTAATTTATGTGATCATTATTTTCTTGTGATTATTGATCAAAAATAATATTACCTGGAATTTTGAAACATTGACATTAAGTCAATTCTTTGGAAACATTTCCTATGGGTTTGTATTTATAAAATGTGTCTTGATTCCGAGAAGAAATTATCATGCATCCAGACTAATTGTTACGACACCCCCTTTCTAGAGCCTCCTTAAACTCAGGTTAATTATCTGCCTGGTGCTTGTTCTGATCAAATCTATGTTTTTATAAACCTGTTAAATATATGATTACACAGGCTAAACTGTTTTGTTTCCTTTTATCTCTTTCCTGAGAATAAGACCTAACAACGTGCACAGATGTTTGTCAAATGAATGAATGAATCTGATAATCTATGAAATTACAAACTGAGTCTTCAGGTGTGGCACAGCTGAATAAATGTGGTCTCTTAGTCACTACAGGCATTTCACTCTGAAAAGGTCATAAAAATTAATCTTTTCTTTAATGCTCAGTATTTATACATGCAAAATGACTGTCTAGTTCAAGGGTTCATAACTTACTAGCAAGTAGTGAAGCCCTTTCACAGCCTGTTTTTTGGTTGTATAAATAGCAAACATGTAATTGTGACTTGATAATTGTTGGATTGATATTTATTATTTGTTACAACTTCCTGGTAGTTATCTTGTTATCACACTAAGCAAGTTACTCTTAATAATGAGATTCTATATATTTTTAAAGAAAAAAATACCTATCTACATTTATATACATGTACACACACACATACTCATGTATCAGTTGGGAGAAGAAACAAGGAGAGATTAGGGAAGAAGAAAGAAAGGGATAGATGGAAGGAGAGAAATAAAAATAGGGAAGCTATCTTTTTTATTTGCTGTTCCATTATCAGTGCCTACAATAAACATAGAACATATAGCACTCATTTAATAAATATTGAGAGTTTAAAAATTAACATAGTTCACACTTAGCCCAAATGAGTGAAGTTTCTTCTCTTGGGATAGACATATACTTACCTCTCTATTCTTCAGGCTTTATTTTTGCCATAGCTTTTATCAGGTAAAAGTGGGAGTAAAGATCCCTACAGCAAAGCTCTGTGATAGTGGCTTCCCAAATTATCAGTGAACAGAAGCATCATCCTTGACATTTGGGTTGTGAACCTAACTTTTACTGGCTAATCTACCTCTCCAGCCAGATGGTTTCAGAAACAATTTGAAGGTTAGTCTTCACTTTTGTTATTTACAAATATGGACACTGAAAAATTCCCGCTTATTGGAAGAACTTGTCTTTGAACCTATCATTTTTCTGTCTCCAGTTAGGATGGTATGGTGTCATTCTTAATTGCATCAATAGGAAATATTCACTATATCAGCACTGTGACTCCTAGAAGTTGCAATCCCGTGAGTGCAACGGATGTTTGACTTACTTCTCGGTTGTCTTATACATGTGAGTACCGCTAGCTAATCTCAAGATTAAGATATAGCTACCCAAGCATATCCTGTATTATTCAGGAAAACTCACTTTCAACTTCATAAAAGCCCACAGCTACATGGATATTGTGCTAAAAATTAGCTTTTAATTTTTAGTGGAATTTTAAGTAATTAATTTCCTACACCAACTAGTGACATTGCTTATGTTGTCTTAGTAGCAATTTATTCAATACAGAATCATTCCTATCACCCTCCCAAGTACTTTGAACATTATAGGATTAAAACTATTAAAGAATACATTAAAGACGAGTTGGTAATAGAAAATTGTATTTCTTATTATGGTTTTCCTAAGGAAAAAAATCTGATGAAAGTATGTAAATTAAGCATATTATTTCTTTCATATCTCAAATAAGAAATAATTAAGGCTTCAATCTCATTTTATCCCTCTGATTTGATCTACAAGGTTGAGTTAACAGGCACTTTAGCCACATGCTGTATTTGTTAAAAATCAAATAGCTGTGGGATTTCACATGTGGAATATCCAGGATTGGTCAAAAAAAATTAGGAAAGGGAAAATTATTTCCTTTTAGCTCAGATACATTAGTGTGCTTTATCGTCCTAAAATAATTATGTACCATTCTTTTCTCTCACTTACTTGGACCTCTCTTAACTGTTTCCTTGCAGAACCCAAATCGTGTATGGTACCCATCCTAGCATCTACACCAGTGAGGACCTGAAAGAATCTTTAGCTCTGAGATCCTTCATCTACAACAGTCCTAACATATGACTCTCTCCCTCCCAGTATTTGGCTTTATGAGTAAGCAGAGTGGCATTCTTGGTTACTGCATCCTTTCACTCATCTGGTCAACCATCTTCTTTGAGTGTCTGCAATGTGACAACATTTTGAGACCTTGGGAACACTGGAGGAAATAACTGTATTTCATAGAATTTATATTTTTGAGGAAAGATGGAAGTTAAAAGATAAGTCGATAATTAAGGTCTCAGGAAATGAAAAGTGCTATGTGGTAAAATAAAGTCAAGTAAAGGGAAAGAGAAAAAGGTGGAAAGAAGGGTTCTAGATCCAACACATAACTTTATCCAAAGGCTGTTTGTCACATGACACAAACTGTGGCTTAAAGATGGCATGAAGAAAACCAGAACAAACAAAAATTACTTTAACAATTGTAATTACTATGTGTCCTAAGAAACAAGTATAAAAAAACAAAAAAGATTTCAGGCTCTATCCTGCCTACTCATCTTTGTGCTGGGAACACAAGTATCTGAATATCTTAAGTGACAAAGAGCAAGAAACTTGATTCAAATGATGTATCCATTTAACTGGAGACTCCTGGCTAATGTCACTTGTCTATCAGTGATGATAGTACCTAAAAATAATGACTTTTTACATGCCTACATTTTATTCTATTTTCTCAGCTTTGGATGGTATACAGGCTGCATTAAGATTCACTCACTTGAGTTTTACAATATGAGAGAATATCCTCCAAACTTATTTTGAAAGTTATCCCTGATTATAGTATAATATAATGCAACAGTGTCTTTATTGATGTCCTCCTTAGACCCTTAAGAGATTTATAATTAACTTTGGATAATATGTAGCACAAAATACTGAAACCAATTTTATTTACATTTTATATTTAAAAATTTATACATATGTGTTAATACAGGATATGACTGACAAATAATGTTAAGAAGAATTCATTCTACTCAAGTGATTCACCAAGTCTCTGATGTGTTCAATATGTAAAATCTAATATAAGGATTATTTGTTTAAGTATGTGGGGAATGTTTGTTACATGAAGGAAGCAAACTAATTTAGATGCAAATTTAAGGACATCAAATTTTAAAATATAGTCTAAATATTTGGTGAAATTTAGCTAAGATTTAAAAAGGAAATAAATATTCAGTTTCTCGAAAAGCAATCATTAAAATCATTAGCCTGTAAATTAGGATGATACAACAAATGTTAAGCCTATTACAAGTGCGACTTAAGCAAACAATAACTTCAATAAATTTAATTTTTAGTATAGAAGTAAAAATCTCTGCCTCCAAATAATCTTCACTGTGGAAAATTATGCCATGAGGATATCTATGTCTGAGAAACTGTGAGAAGGGGGATCACTAATGAAGACAAAAGGTGAAGTAAGAGTAAAATCCCATTGCAAGAATAGATCTGAGGTCTTTGGCCAATCGTGACTCCTAGAATTCTATGGCCCATTGCTCCTTGACCAAAGGCTAAGTCAGGAAGAAAAGAAGCCAGAGTCTAAGGCTGATACACTTTAGAAGTGTAATTCTGGCATTCCCTGCCTGTATTGTTACTTCCTTTTACGTAGGCTAATAAATGTACCTATTTTTAAAGGCATTTTGACTTCATGGTTGTTTGTTGCTTGCAGGAAAAAGATANCAGGCAATGTGAGCTCCTTTTCATATTCTTTTAATCTTCTTGAAATTTACAAACAATGAGCAGGCAATCTTGCAGGTGCTGTGCCAGGGGACTTTATTTTTCAAGTAGATTTGCTTCCTCATGTTCTCTTATCATAACTTAAAAATATTTACCACTCCACATGAAACCCACCTCCCACTCTGAGCTTCGGCAGTCAGTCCCACNGGAAAAATCCTTATTCCCAGGTTGCTGAGAAGGAGAACAACCCCCAGACACTGGACATCAGGTGCTCCAGGACCGAACACATTGCTACTTCCCTTACAAACCTGTTGTTACTGGTCTTGAGCATAAAACAGCAGGCTGGATGGGATTCTAAATTAATGAATTCAAGAACATGACCCTCTAGTGAGAAGATTTGGGGCAAGACCATTGGAAATGATTTGGTGAAACAGATTTCTACATGGAGCCCTTCTGAAAAAAAGTTTATTATTTTTTGATTAAATTTTATCATGTATTAAAAAGTTTAGCCTCATATTGGAAGAGCCAGGTGTACGTGTAGAGTTGGGAGGAGGGTATTCATTTAATAGCTGAGTATTGGGATTTAGTTTATCACTCCTAAATATTTGGGGATAAAATGCATATGTAACTATGAGAATGATACCATCTGAATAATAATATCCTGGTGAACAAGTCATGGAGGGGCTAAACAAGGACAAAACTCAGTTGCTCTTGACAAATTTCATAAACTATAACTTCACTATGCACTTGGGCAAATTCTGATACCATTACATCTAAACTAATACAAAGAAAATACAACCATGTATTATACAGACATGATATCAGAAATGGAGGTCCAGCAGTTCAATGAGCTAAATCTGAAAGGTGAGGGAAAGAGCTGGTAAAGTGGCTTAATCTGTAAAATGTTGCCCTGCAGACAAGAGCCTAAGTTTACTTCCCAGAGCTCACCTGTAAAAGCCAGACACAACGGCACCACATGCTATCCCAGAGCTAGAGAGGAAGGTATGTCTCATTGGCAAGCCTGGCTATCCTCTTTGCCAAGGTCTAGGTCAGTGAGAGACCCTGTTTCAAAAACAGAACAGTAAAGGTAGACAGAGCCTGAGGAACAATACTGGAAGCTTAGGCGGGCTTTCATGTCCATGCGCACTCCCCCATTTAAGAACATGTACTCATACACAGAGAAATAAATAAGGTGGGAAGTTAAAGAGAATGATAACACAAAGGATCCTTCAGAGGAGAAATAGCAAGACATTAAAGGATTAAGGCAATTTAAAAAAATCAATTAACCTCATAGAAACTTTTATAAGAATGAATCTAAATATGATGATATGGAGAAAGTCCAAATGAAGTAAAGAATTCTATTATATCACACTATTAAACCTTTTTAAAAAACAGACAACACTATTTGAATCATTCATCCTCTATATAGCATAGTAAAAGACATGTTGTTAAATGTATAGTGAAATGAACTGTTCATTTCAAGATAGAAGAATGCATTCTTTTTCAGCTTTGTAGGAAAATTTACTTCCTCTCTTCTGCTCCTTCTGTTACTGTCATTTGCCTTCATTAAATTATGTCCTCATGAAAGAGAGAACTCCCTGTGAGATGGTGCCCTTAAAGGTTGGCTCTCAGATTACAAGAGAAGACTCAACATAGGAAAGAAAAAATGTGTTAATTAGGTTGCAAATTAGTCAGTAATAGAAGGTCCATAGCCTGAGGTGGGACGCGCACCAATGTCACTAGTACTGGTCTTTCCTATTGCTGGAAGAGATTGGCTAACAATTAACGGCACAGACAGTTTCTGCACCTAAGCTTTTCCTTTGGACATTGGTTTCATCCAAGCAAATAGCTATTGGGAATTCATCATCTGGGATAGATGCATCAGAGATGTAGTACCTACCATACATAACATAAAAATCATTACAGAACTTTTTGTCCTGTAGGAGATACAAAAGATAAAATGGTATGCAAGCAAACTGCAATCTATATTTGCTACAGTTAAACATATATGGAATATGTTAAAGCGTTGAGTGGGACTCAATCTGAAATTTTGATGAAGTTGTTTTGTAGACAAAACTTGAAAGAACATAATACAGCCATTGGGGAGGGAGCAGGGATCTCAGAGAAGACATTCCTGGCAGAGAGAAGAGCAGACACAGGCTGGGATTATAGCACAGATGTGGAGCACTTGCTTTGCACTCATGAGGCCCGTAGTTAATCCCCAGCACTACTAGAGAAAGAAGAAAGAGGCTGGAGATAAATCTTGCTCTTGCTCAGTAGAGGCGATTTTGCCTACCATGTACCTGCACTGCATGAACCTGTGGTGGTGGCATACATCCTACCACTCACAAAGTAGGATCAGAAGTTTAGAGTCAAGCTTGGCTGTAGAGCAAATTCAAGGACAGACTTGGAAATACGAAACTTTGTCAAAACAACAAAAGGGCGAACAAAACAGGTACAAAGCTAGAGATGTAGGAAAGACTATGGCGTTCCAACAACCACCCAAAGGTCAGGAGTGTCTGGAGGGGTGATCCTGTGGGGGAGGGGGAGTTGTGGCAGGTGGAATTGAAGAGCAGCAAGCATCCTTACTTTTTAGGCTTTTCTCTCTTTCTGCCAAGTGGTTCTGAGAAGAATCCTGTCTGGAAGTATTTCAGGAAATAATTTCTTAACAAAGCACTTAGCATAACCACAACCAGGGAGTAAGTGCTCATAAATGCTGTCTTTTAATTGGTATTTCATTGAAATGGTGATCATTTAACTGGCTTGACACTGATTCTCTGACAACTAGGAAACTCTAGGACTTTAATTTCCTGTCTGCTTGGTAGTTATGCCTACAGGGAGAATATGCCTGTGCCGGTGTTCCAAGTGGAGACAGAGATAACCTAAATGCGCAGTTCCTAACTTGGCCACTAGGAGCCAAAATGATGTTGAGTTCTCCAAGAGAAACAGTTGTCTTTCATTCACTTTCCTGGAGAAAGGATTGTGCTGGCAAGACTCTCTGTCAGAGAAGATTCCCTACGGAGGTTTAACCTGGCAGATGCGTTTTTCTCTGTCACCCAAGGAGCATACATCATTCTCAGGACCAACATCTGTGTGTTCATTTTAAATAAATATGTTAAGCCTCTGCATCCACTTTTACCTCACAGCGGCAGATCTGAGGTATAGCGAGATGAAGGAACAGACCCGGTTTTGAATCAAGAAAATGCAGGATCCAGAGACAGGTTGCCTACTTTCATATTAGTCATCTTGAAATTGCCTGAATCTTTGGGTCATGGTTTCCTCAAGAAGCTGGACTGGAATGACTTAAAAATTCTTTTGAATACAAGGATCTTGGAATTCTAAATAACTAATGGAATGGGAGAATTAATATAACATTTGAGGAAGAAATGTAATGGGTCTACAAATTAACAGTGTGTGTGCTCTGTATGAACAGAGCCACCACTGGCACATATAGCTTANGTACAGGAAATTGAGGAGCCAGAAGGGACAAAGGAAGACAAGCAGGCACTGGATATTCCCACAGGTAGAAGAACCTGAGCACATTGACATCTATTAATGTGTTCTTTTTTTAAGTTTTCACTTTGAAGTCATTTTATAAC
>LZPO01045967.1:0-19007 GCA_001675575.1 Neotoma lepida | reverse complement strand
GATAAATCTATCAGGTCTGCCTCTACTCTCAGTCTATAATTTAGCATATGGAAGCTGGTATGAAACAAAGATGAATAAAATACCCTACAGCTGATCTCAGAAGGGAAATTCACATGCAATACCAAATAAGAATTCTGCTGGTCTTTCTAGAAGCAGTAGACTCTTGTCTACCTACCATCTGGATCATTTTGACAACAAATAAACACTCAGAATGTGGAGAGTTTTTCCCCCTAGTTAATAGAAAGCATCCCCTTTTCCCAGAGACCAAGATATAAAGGCAGCAATCAACCCCAGCAGTCTGTTATTTCTATCTGGTTAATATCTTAGACAGTGTGAAGAGGGGGCCAGTGGGCTGGGCTTGGCACATGTTCTCATGCTGAGACTGCAAGCCAGAAATATTTTTCCTAGAAAGCAACCCAGTGGGGAGCCTCTGTGAGAGAGTGAAATATAAATTATTCATTTTCTGTTCTTTGTCTACTAGCCCCAGTAAGCCTGGTTTTGCAGAGGCAAACAGAACACACAGTTATNGTGACAGTGCTCTGTGTAGTATACTCAACTGAAAGATCACTGTTTTCAAACAAGTGTGCCTACAACTAGGACTGGAGTTAGTCTGGACGGTGGTAAAGACAGTTTGAACCAGAAACCAACCCACAATTCCTCATGGCTTGACCACATATGGACTGAGCAAATTCTTCACTTTTATAGTGCTCAATTTTATTAGCTGTGAAAAGATAGTGATCTGAGGTTGTGCTTGAAAGGACAGTTCTGGAAAAGGTTATAGCCAGCTTGTCATCATCTCCTGGCTAGGGAATGCTTTAAATATAGGTAAATACCAACCAGAAAACTGTAATTCCACGAGCCCCAAAGGGGCATTCTCAGAAGAACAAGGCTACAGAAAGTGAGTAAAATCATTCAACTTCTACCTGTGGGATGGGGACCAGAAATGGCAGTACTCCTGTAGGATGGAAAGATGCATCAACCCATGGAAGTTGGTTTCTTTTTTTATTATTATTATTGTGGAAGTTGGTTTCTAACAGCATGAAGTATCACAGNTAGAACCCAGGGCCCAACATCACACTGATCATTTTCCTAGGTTTCTATTGTGCTGAAGATCAGAAATAAGGCTGGAAGTTTGGCCCAAGTATGTGGGAATCTTAGATAATTTACAGAGGGAATTCATAAATTAGTCTAGGGATTAATCTGAATATATTTACATATTTATTTTTGTTTATGTATATGTATAAATGTCTATGTAAGTTTATGTGCATCACATAAATTGCACAGGTGCCTGTGGAGGCCAGAGGATATTGGATACTATGAAACTGGAGTCACAGTCACTTTTGAGCTGCCTAATGTAGGTACTGGTAACTGAACCCTGGTCCTCTGCAGAAGCAGTAAGTTCTCTTTACAGCTGAGCNGTCTCTCCAGTCCCCCATCTGAATAGATTCTAAATGACCTTATTCACACCACCAAATTGACAAGGAGGGTCTTGTAAATTTCCTTTGATATTTCAGAGTTTGTACCAAGGCATCTTTTTGGCTTCCACCTTCTCAGAGAGCATCAGGATCCTGTTAAGTGTTCAGCCTTCTGTGTCTTCTCTCTAGTAAGGCTGCCTTCACACACCTTCTGGGGTCCTTGTTCAAACCAGCTCGTGTCCAGATGAATACAACTGCTAACTGACCTGTAGACCTCCTCTTAACCCTACTCCAGTTCAAATAACCACNTCTGACTATCCAAACAGTCTGGTTAAATAAGACAGAGGGGAGATCAAAGACCTCTGACTCTTAGCCATCTGATCACCAGCTAGTCATTTTGCCTCTATGTCTCTTTCTCTTTGTGCTAAATACAAGACCTTTATCCTGAGATCCAGAGGGGTCAGTGATCAAATACTACGAGTAGCACCAAGGAGTTTAAAGAAAACCCTTCATTCTCACCTGCCTTTTTAATGTAAGTTCATTTTTCATATTTATCACACAGGAAGAGAATATGAGAAAGGTGAAAATAAGTACCTATCCATCTATGTGTAATAGAAAAGAAGCACAGGATAATAAGGCTAGTTTCTTTACTCAATAAGTAAATGCATGCATACGTACTTACATATGGACACTTTATGTGTTTGTGTATAGATGGGTGTCCATGGTATATCAGGCTACATCATCCTTGAAAAGACTGGATCAGAAGTCTTTCATGGATTCCTCTCTTATTAACCTACCATCCACTTAAGATTGCCAGGCCAGGTGTGGATATTCTCTCANATAAACTAGATTGGGTTGCAAGGATCACTGTCAGCTGTCTTTAGGATTCAGTTGCCTATTTGTATACATGTAGCCACATTCACAAATAACAGCTATTAATTTATCTACATTTTGAAAGGCTTGCTCCTATTTTTACATTGTACTTTAAGTGAACATTGTACTCAAGTGAATCCTTTACAGAGGCTCTTCATTACTTGGTTGATTAAAAGGACATTTGTAGGTTAGTCTGGAGAGATGTCTCAGCAAGTAATGGGACTCACTGCCAAGCCTAAAGATCTGAGTTCAATACCCAAAAGTGGAAGGAGAGAACCAACTCCTTTAAATTGTTCTCCGACTCTCCACATGTACTCCATGACATGTGCATGTATGCATACACGCAGACACACCACATGAATAAATAAATTAAATTTTAAAAAGATTTATGATTGGAAACCACAAATTAATCATTCACATTAGTAAAGAGGTCAAGGTAAAAAAAAAAAAAAAAAAGAAAGAAAGAAATTTGAACAACTCTCTCCCTAATAACAAAATACATATGTGGCTTGGTGGGTAAGAGTGGGAGAGTGAGTACCTAACTTGTATCCCCAACATATACAGAAAGAGCTAGGGGTGAATNCACAGCACTGTGAAGTGTGAAGTGGTGGGTCCAGGAGGTTTTCTAGGGCTACCTCTCAGCATTCAGAGAGACCTTGTCTCAATAGAATAAAGTGGAGAGTGGTAGTTATTAAGATAAGTAGTTCTTATCTTAATAGATAAGAACATTTCACAGTCTCTTCTGTACAACAGGAGCTCACACATCCATACACACATGTGTGACTATACTACACACAAAAGCATACAAAATTAATGCTGATCACTGAATAGCAATTAAAATACATATGTGTGTGTTTGCATGTCCGTGTGTGATGCATTTANACATATTTATGTGTATTTCTCTAGTATGTGACTTGATTCTGCTGTTTGCTATCCTCGAGAACAGATGTAAAAACAAGTAACATTCTAGGAGTCTTCTAGAGTATTCTACACAATAATTTAGAGGCACAAAAAGTGAGATGCTAGTCTTCTCTGGAGAGTAGGAAAGTGGCAANGGAGAAGGTGTATCAAAAATTCAGGGAGAGTGACATTGAGAACTTGAGTCCGAAAAGGAGATAGTGATTCTCATTAAGCAGAGAGAGAAGCAAAGCAAATATTTTGTCAGATTAGAGCACACAAGTGGTTTGTCATCATTTTGCAAGTTGGAGGAAAAAGCCATAGAGAAAGATAAGGTGTTGGGACAGAAACAAAATTGTGGAGNAGCATGTATATAATTCTTTGTCTTACAAGGAGAGCCTTTCATTCAANTGTTGGTTGACATCTTGAATCCTAGTTTTGACTGNCTCCTGTTGGTTGCTCCAAATGATGTGGTAAAAACGATTCTGGGGGCTTTTTAAGCTCTGGAGGAGGAGAGACACAATGCCCCATTTCTTGTATATGTTCAACTTCACCATTAGTGTAGCCATGGAACAAGTTCCACCTCGGCCAACAATTGATCTCTGCAGCTAAGACAAAATAGGCATGGAGCAAATACTCCATGATTGAGAAGCAAGGAAAAGGCTTCATCAGATTTTCTCATCATNGAAACAAAAGCTCTAATTATCAGGATTGGTTTTACTTGCAGTATCTGTGACCATGAAGTTTTAATTATACCTCTNGTTGGTGACATATCATCATTTTTCAGGTACTCTTAGGAATATTAAAATTCGGGGCCAATATTCTTTCCTGAAAAGTCCATTAAAGTGTTAATAAAAAGAAGTATGTGGATAACCCACACACTGAACATTAGTATCTGTCTTAGTTAGGGGTTCTATTGCTGTGAAGAGACACCATGACTACAGCAACTCTTATAAAGAAAAACATTTAATTGGGGCTGGCTTACAGTTTGAGAGGTTTAGTCCATTATTGTCATGGAAAGAAGAAGCATGGCAGCATGCAGGCAGATATGGTGCTGGAGAAGGAGCTGAGAATTCTATATCTTGATCTGCAGGCAGTGGAGGGAAACTGTGTCACACTGGTCAGACTTGAGCTTCTGAGACCTCAAAGCCCACCTCCAGTGACACATGTGCTCCAACAAGGCCACACCTCCTAATAGTGCCATACCCTATGGGCCAAGCATTCAAACACATTTGTCCAAGGGGGCCACACCTATTCAAACGACCACATCCACTCTCTGGCCCCCATAGACTTGTAACCATACCATAAAGTAGAAATGTGTTTAGTCCAACTTCAAAAGGCCCCATAGTCTATAATAATCTCAACAATGTTTAAAACCAAAGTTCAAAGTCTCTTCTAAGATTAATGCAATCTCTTAACTGCAATCCCCTCTAAAATTAAAATCAAAGAGCAGATCACATCCTTCCAGCATACAATGCCACAGGATATACATTCTAATCCCCAAAAACAGGGAAAGCACCTGAGTGAGGAAATACTGGACCAAAGCAAAACCAAAACCAGTTGGGCAAACTCCAAATTCTGCATCTCCATGTCTGATGTCAAAGCATCCTTCAGATCTCCAAATCCTTTCAACTTTGTTGACTGCAACACACTTCTTTCTCTTGAGCTAGTTCCACTCCATATTAGCAGCTTTCCTTAGTGGGTATCCCATGACACTGGTATCTCCTAAATTTTGGCATCTGCAAGACAATCCAGGCTCCACACTCAAATCTTCACACAATTTGACTCTCTAGGCCTCCATGCAGGGACACACCTGCAATACACCTGACCTCAGCAGCTTTCATTAATTGTGGAGGGTGATTCCATAACCCCTTTCCTGTATCCTTGATTCTAAAGCCAGAATCACATGGTTGAAACTGCAATGTTCTGCTTCTTATTGGGGCTGGAACATGACCCCTTGTTTAATTACATTTCACCATCTTTCTGTTTTTGATGGTTACTTCACTGCCTAAGTTTGGCTTTCCTAGTACTTACTTTGTAGATCAGGCTGCCCTCAAACTCAGAAATCCTGCTGTAGAGCGAATCTTAAACGGTCTTATTAATTGAAAACACCAGGCCAGGTATTGAGGTAAATTCTGAATGGTCAGAGAGACAGAACAAGCCACAGCCAACCTCCTCACCTTGCCAACTCCTCAGCTGATCTTGTTTCCTCAGACTGTAGGCTTCTGAGTCTTCACCCA
Organism: Neotoma lepida; assembly: GCA_001675575.1. NCBI lineage: Eukaryota > Metazoa > Chordata > Mammalia > Rodentia > Cricetidae > Neotoma > Neotoma lepida. The sequence goes on along the minus strand of LZPO01045967.1, from coordinate 13,582 downwards.
AATGAATCTCAGCTGAACTGCTGCTCAAAGTCTGAAAGCTTAAGAGGCCTTCTAGCTTCTGNTTTCCACACCTTATATACCTTTCTGCTTCCTGTCACTACTTTCTGGGATTAAAGGCATGTGTCTTTCTCAAGCAAAGACATGAGATCTCAGGTGCTGGAATTAAAGGTGTGTGCCACTGGAATTAAAGGTGTGTGCCACCATGCCTGGCTGTTTCCAGTGTGGCCTTGAACTCACAGAGATCTGGATGGATCTCTGCCTCGGGAATGCTAGGATTAAAGGCATGTGCTACCACTGCCTAACCTCTATGTTTAATCTAGTGGCTGTTCTGTTCTCTGACCCCAAATAAGTTTTATTAGGGTACACAATATTTTGGGGGACGTAATATAATCACCACATCCTGCTGCCTCTGCCTCTGGAGTTCTGGAATTAAAGGTGTATACCACCATACCAGGCTCTGAGCTTTAATCTCTTTTCACAAGTTGAAAGCTTAGCTGGGTGGGATCTTGCCCTGAGGTCTCCACTCCCTTTATTCCATTTAACATCAGGCATTTCTTTAATCTGTTTATCTCCTTAAACAGAGGACTTAGCTCCATTCCACTTTTTGGTGCCCCCTTTCTCCTCAAATTGTGCATTTTGTATCTTTCCTTGCTCAGTGTGCTCCTTTTTATTACAGGTCTTTATAAGTATGGCCACTAATAACCACATGGCACAGTCTATACTAGACTATTTTGAGATCTCCTTTGCCAGTGCAATTAATCCAAAACTCTTCACTTTCTTTAGCCTCAGGCAGACTTTTCAGACAAAGCTAAAAAAGAAGCCACATTCTTAGCCAAAATATCACAAAACAGTCTCTAGGCCACATACTAAAATTCTCCTCTGAAACCTCTTGAGCCAGGCCCCCACGGTTCAAATCACCTTCAGCACCACTGTCTTCCATGTTCCTACTAGTATGGCCCACTAAGCCCCAGTTAAAGCATCCCACTGCTTTCCTAATCCAAAGTCTCAAAATCCACATTCTTCTAAACAAAAGCATGGTGAGGCTTATCACAGCAATAACCAGTCCCTGGTACCAACTTCTATCTTAGTTAGGGTTTCTATTGCTGTGAAGAGACATCATGACCATAGCAACATTTATATAGGAAAACATTTAATTGGAGCTGGCTTACAATCTCAGATGTTTGGTCCATTATTGTCATGGCAAGAAGCATGACTGCATGTAGGCAGACTTGAGGCTGAGGCATCCTTTCCTATTCAAACCACCACAGTATCTATTACTTTCAGACATTTGTAATCCATGGTTTTACTTGGGGGTAGTGTGTTACACTATGGGCTTTTTCCTAATTTAGATATCAGAACATTCTTGTTAGCCTGCTTATCACCTCACATACATGTGCCAGGCTCTGTGATCTTCTAAGCAAACGAATCCAGATATATCCCTCCTAGGGCTCAAATTCTAAAGGGAAAACCAGAATTTAAACAAAGAATTACATTTCACACTCAAAACTGATTCTCCAGGCTACTATGAGGCAACTTCTTTTTCTTTCAGCCACAGGATAACTCATTTCATTTTGTTGGCAGAGTTTTGTTTTCTTTCTTCTTATTTCTGTAATATATTTTCTGCTTCTTAGGTTTGAAAGTAACATCTACTGTCTCTTTGAGATTCTCTTCCAGCTTGTCTTCCTAGAGCCTCTGTCTATTTGCTTTGTATTGGTAAAGACACAATACAGACAGATATCAAGTCCAACTCACACATGCTTTCTTCTTGTCTTTAGCTCTCTTGGACTATATCTTCTCCTCTCATATTTCTGGGATGGAGTCTGCTTTAGATGAAGCCCCAAGCAACTTCCCTAGCTTATACCCCAGCTAGACTACTTTGACCAGAATGACCCCTTAAATCTAACAGTGACAAAGCCCACTTCTATCTCTACAGAATAGGGCTTCAAAAACTGAGTAATTTACATCTTTACCAGAAGATTCGGAGGGCTACAAGAGAAAACAATGGAACTAAATATATACAGGTACTAAAGATAACAGAACCTATTATTATATGTAGTTAATATATGTACATATATGTGTGTGTGATAGTAGAAAACTTTTTTTAAAAAAATGGTGACAGTCTTTTATAAGCACTGTGGGTATTTATCAACACTGAGCTTACATGCATGCCTGGCCTGATTGGGCCTCTAGACTCAAGTAAGCAAAACCTTACTACAATTATGTCCCTAAGTTGTAGCCAATATGTTTGTATGTTAAGGATGGGGATCATTTCTTTCACTCATTCTCTCAATCTAACTTGTTTACTTTCCTTGGAGAACTTTTACTTCAAAAAGATTACTTTTTTCTGGAAGTTTCTATCTCAAGCCTGTGGCCAGCAGGACACTCAGCATTTTTAACTTCTCATTCTCTTTCACCAGATTTGATCTGCCTCGCCTAAGCTCAGTCTTGCGTCATTCAGAAAAATCATTCAAATAGCTTTCATTTCAAAGTGCTTCAGCAATGGTAATGTTTTCCCCCTCACAAAGAATAAGCTCTGCTCTGATTAGCATAGAATCCAGCCAGTTCTTTTTCTGTGATCAAGGACGCTTTTATTTTCTACCTGTATCTGGAGGTTCAGAATTTACCAGCTGGAAACATTTTCTCTCACAACAATGTTGAAGTCTACAGGGGTGGAGGTTATAAAGACACACGTAGTGCTTCTTCAGAAAAGCTTACGTTATAGCCAGACCTTGATTCCCTTCTGTTCTGGAGATGACAAAAGCTTTTACAGAAAGGTAGCCTTGCATGATGGGAGGGCTGGAAAGCTGTAACCCTCAGGTGAAAAGAGGCCTACAAGTGGAAGAACACAAATTGAAATTCTTTGAAACACTGTTCAAATTTTCCTTCACAACTCAGAATAAAGATCAAGTATTCTAGATAAACAGATCAAAGGGGAGCTGGACGTTCGCTGGGCAGGAAAACAGGAGAAGTTTTCTTCCAGCAGCTGTCTTTTAAGATAGCCCAAAGTTGTCTACAGCTTCCTTTATCTGTGCTTTTATGAGCGCCTCTCAAATCTTGACTTGACTGAAACCAGAAAGGGACAGTCCAAGTGATACTGCCTATCCTGAAGTTGGGTGAGAAGCAATCTGACACCTTGTTGCTAGGATGTTTGCACTGAAGGAAACAGCTTCAGGAAAGAAGATCTCATGTCAGAGGGAAGAAATTATTACAAGATCTGAGCCTCAGTAGGTAGGAATGCTTGTTGTACAGACACAAGGACCTGAATTTGAAGCAATAGAATACACACACACATACATGCACACACACAAACACACACACACACACACAACAACAACAACAAACAAACACACAAATAAACAAAAAACAGCAGCGGTACATATCCCAAACTAGTACTTGGGTTAGGGGTGCAGCTCATTGACTTCCAGCTTTCTTGAAAAATGGCCAGCCCCAGCTGCTGTGACAAAATTCCTGACATGAACCACTTAAGAAAGGAAGGATTGACTTTGGCCCACGATTTCATAGGTTTCCATCCATGATCTCCAGCTCATGGTTTCTGGGCTGTGATGAGATGGAGTATCTGAGTAGAAAGGGCATGGACAAGCAAAGGTAGTCATGAAGTACAGGGAGGAAAATGGGACCATGGATATCTCCAAAGAATACTCCATAAGACAGACTTCCTCTAGCTCCCAAAATTGAACATAAGCTAAGGACTTAAGTGCTTAACACTGAAGCCTACGAGGGACATTAAATATTCAAGCAACAATAATTGATACCTGTATTAGCTAGACTGTCACATCAGTTTCACACAAAATTAGAAACGAGTTACACATAAGCTCATCTCTCTCTTACATGTAAATTTAAGCAAAGACAAAATATTTGAAGCATTAAGAAGTAAATGGTTTTCCCATGGCCACATTATCAATGGATATGAAGTCAATATCTGAATCCAGTGCACACTGAATGTGGGTGGTTTATACTCATTTAATATTTTTTTTTGAGACAGGGTTTCTCTGTGTAGCTTTGCGCCTTTCCTGGAACTCACTCAGTAGCCCAGGCTGGCCTCGAACTCACAGAGATCNGCCTGCCTCTGCCTCCCAAGTGCTGGGATTAAAGGCGTGTGCCACTACCGCCCGGCTCATTCAATATTTTTAAAGTGTATGAGTGTCCATGTATGCCTGTGTCCTATGTGTGTGTGTGATGTCCTCAGAAGTCAGAAGACAGCATCAGATTACCTGACACTGGAGTTACAGATAACTGTGAGCCAACATGTGGGTGCTAAGAATCAAATTCTCCAGAAGAGTAACCAGTGCTTGTAACCATTGAGCCGTCTCTTCAGCCCAGCATATATGCATTTGAAATCACTAACAAAATTGCACCCAAGAACAAAAAATTGGAGTTGTTGCTCCCTCTTCATTTCTGTTTTATCATTTGTAGTGCTCTGCAATGTGGCTCCTGAGTGAAACACCTTTATATCTACTTTTGACAGATACAAATCTAATGTTTTAATTTTAGTTATTACTAAAACAATTATTGAATAGTTATAATGAAATATTCCCTTGGTTGTTTTTAAATGTTTCCAAAAAGTTAATATATAATAAAATAGTTATATAAATATTTTAATATTTTATTATTTTTTCACAATTTCATCCAATATATTTTAATCATGTTCATTCCCCACCCTAANTCCTCCAGGTCTACCTCTAACTCCCTGACTCCCCAACTTTGTGTCCTCTTATTTTCATAACAACCCATTAAGTCCACTTTGTATTGCCCAAATATTCATGGATGTGGGGCTATCCATTGAGTATGGTCCAGCAACCATTAAAGAAAGCTGACAATACCTCCCCCAGGAGCCATCAATTATCTATGGCTCCTCAATTGGGGATGGGAGCTGATAAAGCACCCCCCCCAACGAGCTACAATGTTGACTGGCTTTATCTTGTACAGATCTTGAAAAGTCAACCACAGCTTCTATGAATTCATGAGTGTAGTGGTCCTGTCATGTCCAAAACACACTGTTTCCATCAGGTTGTCCCTGACATCTGGCTCTTAAAGTCTTTCTGTCCCCTCTTTCATAATGTCCCCTAAGCCTTGGGAGGGTTAGTGACATAGATGAACCATTTGTGGCTGAACATTCACTGACTTTTATTCTCTGCATTTAGACCAGTTGGGAGTGTCTGTGTTAACCACCATCCACTGCACAAAGAAACTTCTCTGGTAATGCCTGAGAAATGTATTAATATATGTGTAGAGAGATCTGAACTTAGAGGCCAACTTGATACTATGTCCATTTGGCAGAATAATAGTAGTAGGTTGTGGTGATATTTTATTTGTGCTCTAACAAATAAAGCTTGCCTGGGGATTAGAGGACAAAGCCAGCCACCATATTAAACATAAAGGTCAGGCAATGGTAGCACATGCCTTTAATCCTATCATTCGGGGGTAGAGATTCATCCGGATCTCTGAGTTCAAGGCCACACTGGGAACAGAGCCAGGCATGGTGGCACATGCCTTCAATCCCAGTACTAGTTAACCATAGAGGTCTGGAGGTCTGTACAGACATACAGGAAGTGATGTATGGGGCAGAGAGAGNAAGTAAGATGGCAGGGCACAGAAAGATATATAAGGCGTGAGAATACAGGAAGTAGCTTTCTTGGGCTGAGGATTTCCTAGCGGTAAGAATTTGTGGCTGGCTTGTTCTATTACTCTGATCTTTCAGCTTTCACTCCAATGTCTGACACCCGTATTTTTGTTTTGTTTTGTTTTTTGGGTTTTTTTTTCTTTTTATTAATAAGACCATTTAGCAATTTGTGTTACAGTAGGTTCTCCTCTTGGGACTGTGACCTCCCCGACCATGGATTCTTGGCTCAATTTACAGTGCCAGGCATGTGTTTCCTCCTGTGGGTCAGCCTTAAATCCAACCAGAAAGCATTGATTACTCTCTTAACATTGGTGCCACTATTGTATTCATGGACATATCTTGCCATTTTGGTCATTATTGTAGTTCACAGAGTTCATCTAAAACTGTTGATGACTCGTCTTCCTGCCATCAACCTACATAGTACCTTATATAAATGACTTCAAAATAAAGTTCAGTCAGTGTTAGAGATCTTCAAATATATGTGCTGCAAAACATTTCCTTCAAAATAAATAAAAGAAAAATTGTATTCATTTTGCTAAAAAGAAAATCAAACAGATGGACTGCAAAATATCATCCCTAGAAAACAAACACTTTAAGTATCTTTCCTAGAAGATATGACCAAATCCAATGTAGTAGATTTTTTTCTTCAGCTAGATACTAAGTCCTGAATGCTTTTTCAACAGTGCTTGTAAGTGCATACAGGGGCAGGGAAGAGTAAGTTAGGAAATCTGGAGTGTGATACTAGCATAATACATAAACCTTCAGTAAAACCCAGTAATATAAGCAATTAATATGCATTGATAATGATAATTTTTAGAAGATACTAGAACATGATATCTTTTTTCTAATTCCTTATTGTACCTGAGTGTCCTTGCATTGTGGTCTTATTATATCTGTATTTTATGTCCTAACACATCTCTTCTCCTTTCAAAAATTTTTCTTCATTATTTAAGCATGTGGGTTTTGCAGCCACTTAATTTAGAACATCATGTCCAGTGAGCATCAGTAGTTACAGGTGAGTGGTTCAGGAAAGAAAATATAAACATTCCTTTTCCAAGCTTGAAACATTATCTTGAGAAATAAGCTGTAAAACAATTAAATATGCCTGTCACTTTTGTATAAGCCTTAAGAACAAGTCAGATGATAAAGAAAATTTTCCTTCATTACCCTTGAGACACTTCCTGTCATTGAATAAAATGTATTTAATGCTAAGTTGAAGAGTGGTTTTAGAGTTAAAGAAGAGTTTTTTTTACTACTAGCTTTTGTCAACTAAATTCTGAAATATGAGTAAAAAATATATATTATGAGGAATTTCAAGATGTAAAAGTAATGAATCAAAGCCCTGGAAAGGTGTGCGAAGCATATGCTAACATTATTGCTGGTATGCAGATTCTCACAGTCATACTCCTTTTCAAATGTCAGAACCCCCCAGAGTTATTTGTAAAGAGCCCAAATAACCCTCCCTTGTACCTGGAAACCTACTCCAGGGGTACTTAGAGTTTTGGCAAATTATGTCTGCATATATTATTAAATAACATCATTTTGCACAGAAAGAGAATTTTTTCATTGATTTATGAACAATCACCTACTCTCTTAAGAAGACCTACTATAAATTAAGACAATATTATACTAAAATTTACTTGATAAACCAGCTAAAATTAAGAGACTCTGATATGCTTTATTGTTCCAAATGTAGCATGCTTGTGACTACCTTGGAGGACTAAGTTGTTTAATTTTATGGGTGCACATGCCATGTTTCTCCTCCTCATATGTTTTCTCTCATGGTTCTCTTCCCTGGGTGTTACTCTAAGTACGTCAAGGAATATCTCATTTTGATCAAAAAGAAAGTCCTAATGAAACAAGTAATTTAATATCTTTATCTTTTATTAAAGCTTTTCTACTTTTTTTTAGAATTTCGTACATGGATGCCGTACTCACATCATTTCTAATCTTCCCTCTCCCCTCTCCAACTCCTCCCATATTTCTCCCATTTCTTCTCAAAATTGTGACTTCTTTAATTATTGTTGCAAGATATCCCTCATCCAAGTTAACATGCCAACTGGTGATATAATTATGCAGGCCTTGTTTAGTCAACCTTATCTTTGAGATTTCATAGGTACAACTTCCCTGTCATGTACAGAAGACTCTATCCAGCAGCAGTTACCCTGGTCCTCTGCAACTAACATTCTTTCCACTCTCTTTGGTGATGCTTCCTGAACCTTAGGTCTAGGGGTTGCAATGTAATTGTGTATTAATTGGGGTTGGGCACTCTGTGTTCTGTTGTTCTGCACTATTAGTGATATCTAGGCAGACTGGTCGTTGTTTTTTGTTGTTGTTGTTTTTGTTTTGTATTTGTATTTTTTCTTTCCTTTTTTTATTTATGAAAAATTTCCCTTCATTTTACACATCAATCCAAGATCCCCCCTCTTCCCTCTTCCCCCAGCTTCCCCCTCTGAACCCCCCCTGACAAGAAGGCAAGGCACATCCAATAGGTGCAAGTCCAAGCCCCTCCCCCTGCCTCAAAGCTGCACAAGGTGTCCCATCATAGGTAGTGGGCTCCAAAAAGCCTACTCATGCACCAGGGCTAGATTCTGATCTCACTGCCAAGGGCCCTCCAAGCAGTTCTAGTTACACAACTGTCTCTCCATGCAAAGGGCCCAGCCCAGTCCCATGCAGGCTCCAAAGCTGTTAATCAAACTTTTCATGAGTTCCCACTAGTTTGGTTTGGTTGTCTCTGCAGGTTTCCCCATTATGATCTTAATGCACTTACTCATAGATTCCCTCTTCTCTCTCCCCAATTGGACTCCTGGGAGCTCTGCCTGGTTCCTGGGTGTGGATCTCTGCATCTGCTTCCATCAGTCATTCGAGAAAAGCTCTGTGATGACAGTTGAGATATTCACCGATCTGATCACTGAGGCAAGCCAGTTCAGTTCAGGCACCTTCTCCACTATTTCTAATAGTCCAAGCTGGGGTAATCCCTGGGGATTCCTGGGGACTTACAACGACAGCCTACAGACTGAGAAAAGATCTTCACCAACCCCACATCTGACAGAGAGCTGATCTCCAAAATATATAAAGAACTCAAGAAACTAAAAAGCAAAATAATGAACAATCCAATTTTAAAAATGGGCTACAGAGCTAAACAGAGAATTCTCAAAGGAAGAATCTCAAATGGCCAAAAGACAATTAAGGAATTGCTCAACTTCCTTACTCATCAGGGAAAAGCAAATCAAAGTGACTCTGAGATACCATCTTACCCCTGTCAGAATGGCTAAGATCAAAAACACTGAAGACAGCTTATGTTGGAGAGGATGTAGAGCAAGAGGAACACTCCTCCACTGTTGGTAGGAGTGCAAACTTGTACAGCCACTTTGGAAATCAGTGTGATAGTTTCTCAGAAAATTGGGAATCAATCTTCCTCAAGACCCAGCTATACCACTCTTGAGCAGACTGGTCATTGTTGTAGCCCATAGAAATCACAGCTGGGTAGGACTGTTCATTGCTTTCTTCTCTAGGCACTTGCATAGAACTTTCAGATGCTATGAGAGCCAGTCCTCAGGAAGGATGTTCCAGATTAATTACAGCTCAATTTCTCCAAGTTCTGTGTTAGTGTCTTTATCTTGTGGATTAAAGAATCAAAATTCTGAAATTTTTAGTGTCTGTTAAACTCAAGGGCATGACTGAAAAGCAAACTATAAAAGTATTGTGATGCACAGGCTATCAAAACATTAGGATGAAAATTTAAGGCTCATCCAAAGAGTTTGTTTTGTTTTTTGGGGTGTGTGTGTGTGTGTGTGTGTGTGTGTGTGTGTGTGTGTGTGTGGTATAAGTCCATGTCAGTGTCAGGGTGTATATGCAGAGACCAGAGGAGGATATTTGGTGTTGAACTCTCTTGCTCTCTACTTTATTTTCTTGAGACAGGTCTCTCACTGAACCTAGAACTTCTGATCTCAATTAGAATGCCTGCTTATCAAGCCCCAGGATTGTGCTTGTCTCCTCCCCTCTCCGCTAGCACTGGGCTTAAAGAATAGGGCATAGATACACATCCACCCTTGTATTTATGTGCTGAACATGGAACTCAGGTCCTCATGCTTAACCAGCACTGAGCCCAGGAGCAGAATAATCTCTTCCTGGCTTTCGATTAGCTCAGAATAGTGAATTGTAACAAATTGGTATCTGCATTTTGGAGAGGAAATTTATACCACTGGCCCTATTTCTCCCTCAAGCCACAGCTATACTGTCACCCTTTAGAGCATCCTGAGGTCCTGCCACTAAGATGACCCCACAACTCTATCACCTTCTTTATTTCCTTGATCACACCTACTGTACTCAGAAATATTTACTTGTCCATTCTTCTCTGGCACCCCAAACTAAAACAAGCAAGTTTCTAATGTATCTCTCTTACCCCTTGTCCATCAGAGAAGACACTGAGTGTGTGCAGCCAATTTCCCACTGCAATCGGAAGATAANAGGGCAAGGCAGTTCCAGGATGGATTGTGAAGACTACCACGCAGGACTTTCTGACAAAAATCTAATGGGATGTGAGCAACTGAGAGGAAGTGACACAAGAAGAGCCACAGCCTGGGAGGATGCTGCACATGCAGATTACAGCAGCAGCATTTGGTGCCAGAGGCTAACAAGCTAAGTTCTTCCTGAGTCCACTCATGGAGGTTGTATGCAATACAATCTTTGCTTAGGCTGGGATTTAAAAATGTCTCTGCAATACCCAAGCAGTTTTCTCAAATCTTGATATTGCACCCTATGTGTTCTCTCTGCCTTCACCACTGCACCCTTTGTCAATACCACAGAAGCTACTAGAACCAGATGAAGAAGTCTGTTTGGCCACCCTGAATTCAGCTGTATTATGACTTCCTTATGGTGCTTCTCCATAGTAACTGGTACAACTAACTGATGTTGTTGGCATTAGAAAAGGTATCTAGAGAGATCTTTAAGGGCGATACACCAGAATCAGGAAAAGGGAAGTCACTCCAGGCACTAGAGAAGAAATTTGCATAGCCTTTCCCCAAAAGATTTCAGGTTTTAAAATTTTACCTAGATGGAAGGATGTTTGCTGTGGTAGGTTTCTGTGCCCCTCTCTTCTCCAGCAGATGAAAGGCTACATATGCATCACCTAAACATAAGCCAAAGTTCTGTTAAGTATCTAAACCAGAGAATAGTGCAGGGGGCAGACACATCTGTTTTGCCATCTCTAACAGAAAGCATTCTCCGTGCCAACTTTCTTAAATGGGTAAACTAAGCCTGTTGCAGAGTAGAGAGGTAACAATTTGTACATAGCTGAGGGCAAGTGAGACTCCGGATTGTTGCAAAGAGGTAAACAATCCAATGTTGTGCAGTATGTGGGAGAGCCACAGCATGGGAGCCATGGAAAGAGGTCGGCTCAGATCCAGACCAGATTTAGAATGCAAAATTGCACAGTTCCTGGAGACAGGGTTCCCTTGTCTATTGGGGGAATTACATTAACATACCCCACACAGCCTATGGAAACAAGCTGAGCTATGCTGTGGCTACAATCATTGTGCTTTTCTTACTGGTATCCAATGAGTAGGGCTGATGTTGAAAATAAGAGAAGTGGTTGACCCATCAGAGGAAGCTATTCTGTTTCCAGATGTGGTTTTTCAATGGGATTATCCTAGAAGGAAGCTTTGGTGAGAGTTTACTGAAATCCTGTAGGGGCCTTTTTTTTNCTTTATTTCTTTCTTTTCTTGTTTTAGTTTTTACAAATAGTTCTCCAGTATCCCCATTCGTTAATCTATCCATATGATTCCTGAAAAAATTGTGATGCTTCAGAACATCCACTAATGTTGGCCATAGCTGATTAATTGGGATATAGGTGCTTGATTCAAACTAAGCCAGGGTTGTTGACCTAGCTTTTCTTAAAACCCAGCCTCATTGTTGTAGTATTGTGTTTTCTCCATAGGCCTGTGATGGCCATCAATCATTTAGTAGAGATGTCTTTGGCCCCATGATCACAATAGTGAAATAATAATAATACAGTGATATCTAGGTCTGTAGTAATCATAATATGGCTATTATTCTCCAGTAAAAGGACAGTGTTATAAGACCCTCAGCCATTCATCCCTCACACTCTCCACCTGAACATGATCTGGGGAGATACTATATTATACAAGATGTAGAAGATTAACTTAAGACAGGACTCTATGACATAGCTTCACTGAGGTTATCACCCATACTAGAGTAGGACTTTTCAATGTTTGGGGATCCATGTTCATATAAGTAAGTCCAGTGAACTTATTGGTTCACTAAGCCAGAGTTAGAAGAATTATTATTTTGATCTGTCATTGTTGCCCCAAGAAAAGTAACACAATGTTTTCCATGACGTGCAACCATTTGGGTTCAACTAACTCTGGTTGGGTTTATATCCTACTCAACATAAAGTTCTAAATAACACAGAAGAGAAGGAGAGAAAGGAACTAATGCATATAACCATCTTCAAAGGAGAAAAGATGTCTAATGTGTCAAAAATCTTAGAAGATACTTGGCAATGCTCAGAGACATTTTGTAATTGTTGTAATATAGAAAATGGTGGGTGATATGGATCTGACTTTTTGCTGCATATCCAACAGTGTTCAGAACAACCCTCACAGTAAAAACAATCCAGCTTGAATTGTCAATAGAACACTGCTGAGAAATCATGTTTCTGAAAACGCCATTAATCTACTCAGTTAAATTGTATCCATCCAATGTTCCTGAATCATTTATAATATCCTATGCATTGAATTAATAGCTAGATAGGATGGACAAACATGACCTAGTCAGTAACCTTAAATAGTTTCAAGTCTGAAAGGAGAAAGAAAAACTGGCCAACAATTTTCTTTCTCACAGCTCAGGGATGAAGATGTGCAATATTGGGGGTGTGCTGATGGACTACAGCAGTTCAGCAGAAGTGTGCAAAACTCATATTGATATAGTAGCCTAGTTGAGTGGCATAGCATGGAGTAGCTTTGAACAAAACAGGGAATGAATATAAATAATGTGTGCTATTTGTAAGAAAACAGTAAGTTTCTCAACTTTCTATCAATTTATTCTTTCATTTGGTATTCATTCACACAATAAATATTTAACTAAGAGAGAAAGTGTAGCACAGTGGATGAAAATACAGTATGGATCTTGATGTGCCTGACTTATTGTCTTGGNTTTGCTTCTCAGCTGTGTTATCCCATTGACCNAGATTTTCAACTTCCCTATGACTTCATTCCCTTGTCTGAAAAATAGGAATTAGAACTAGACCTTTCACCTGGGATAGTGGTACAGCATTAGAGTACAAGCAATCACTGCAGAGATGATTATTATTATTACCACTGTTCATCAGTGCCAGATGTTTGCTAGAAGCTGGAGATGCAAAGGTGATTAATGAAGGCAGAATCCATGTCTACTGGTAAATACACAGGTGTAGCAAGAGGGCAAGGGACAAATGCTATCACATTGCACAGGAAAGAGCACTGCACAGATGCTTATCTATGATAGGATCACTTCCCTTTAAACCAGTGGTAAGCTGAAAGTATTGCTAAGCCAAAAATACATGGAATACAACTACCCTACCCAAAATAGCTTAGACTAGACTACCTTAAGCAGGCTCAGAACATTTACTAATAATAGTTGGCAAAGAAATCTAATACAAAGCCAATTTTATAATAAAATTTTGAATGTCTGTGTAATTCATTAAATACCAGTACCTGAAAGCTTTGGCCTCACAGCACACTGAGGCCTATCAGTTGTTCTTTCTGGTGATGTTTTGGCTCACTGGGAGAAGCAGGCCACTGCTGCCACCCAGCATTGCAGGAGAGACTGGTGCAGCATGCTGCTCTCCCTAGAAAAGATTAGAATTCAAATTCTAAATATAGTTTATTCCACATGTGTATTTGTAAATTGAAATACTGAAGTGAAGGTTCTGTGTTTTTT
>LZPO01045963.1:0-19076 GCA_001675575.1 Neotoma lepida | reverse complement strand
AAAAATTTTTGTGTTTTTTTTATTTTATTTTTTTTGATAAAGTAGCCAACAGCACCAAAAAATAACAGAATGGATTTCCTAATGAAATCAGGCACAGGTCTCCCTCAGTGACCCTCCAAGGCAGGCAGTCTTTGTCTTCGTCCACTCTCTCCCTCGAACGGATGCATAGTGATGTGCTGGTATGAGAACCTGGTCACTCAAACCTCACATTTTGCCTTCAGCTGCCATAACCGCCCAGCTAAACAAACGAGGCGCTCCGGTTCCAAAAGTTACAAACTCCCCTTGCACAAGACAGAAGAAAAGACAGCCAAAGTAAAGCCATTTCAAGTTTCTTTTTTCTGTATATGTGTGTGTGTATCTTCTATCCCTTTCCCAATCTAGAAAAATCTGCTCATGTGACTGATGGTTTTAAAATTTGTTCTCCAAACTTCACCCTCTTCAAAAATGGNTTAAAAAGACTTTATTCCCCAACAGTTACCAAACAAAACAAAAAGGAACAAAAAAACAAAAAACAAAATAAAACAAACAAAAAGAACCAAAGGCTTTTGTCAGCCGTGGGGCAATACAAATTAATACAGCCCCTCAAAGGTTTTGAACAGTGAGTGTACGGCAGCTTCCAAACCTGACTGCAATATCTAGATATCTACGTACAAAAAACGTCAACAGTTTAATGCTAAAACAAAATCAGTTCTCTAAAACCAGAAGAAATTCTTCGTTAGAGCTAGTGCAAAGACAGCTTGTATCCTACAGCAAGTACTCCAAACTAGAATATAGTAATTACAAAAAATATATAAGTGACCATGGGTTCAGCATCTTCATGAGGATGGCAGCCGAGATGGCGGCACGTCCACGGTCGCTCTCTTGCGGGGGCCTCTTTTTGGTGTGGGTTTGTTGAGACAGTTCTCAATGCCGCCGTGTTTGCCAGACACTTTGCCACATATCTGGTTGACCAAACTGATGATCTGCTCCTACCAGGAGGACAGACAGACAGCATGAAGTTAGTGTAGCAGAGGATTCCCAGGCAACAAACATGACCTTAGCATGAGGACTTAGGAGTGTGTGGCACCAGACATTGGCAGGCTTTCTAAATAGCTTTAGGATTCAGAGATGCAGAAGACTTGTGAGCAGGACAGGATGACACCTAAGGAAGCTTCCTGGGGCTAGATAGAGACCTTTCAGTATATACACCTACACCACCCTCTTACAGGAGGAGCTGGGCTCCCAACACCCACTACTGCTCAGAGGTGCCTTGTAACTCCAGCTCCAGGGAATCTAATGCCTTTCGCCTCTAGTGTACTTGCATCCTCATATATGTAACTTAAAACATATTTTTGAAGAGTTCCAGCCAGGAGACAGGCCATCTCCTGGACCTGCTTCAAATGGTTGGGTATAAGGGAAGAGATGCTGCTGCAGTTATCTCTTGATAGTCAATGTGAGAAGAAAAATCCAGAAATTAAGAACAGCAGCCAGCCGCCCCTTGCTCACTGCTGCAAGGGGTGAACTAGCCAGGGCAATGAAGTAGAGCTCACCCTGGTGGTGAGGACAAGGGAGAGCTGGCGGGCTGACCAACCCTGCAACTACCCAGGCCCAGAACTAGGGTTATGAGTTAGCTTGCCCCAAAATCCACCGCATCCATGATCTGCTGGAACATGTGAAGGGGCTGGTCCTGCAGATCCAAAGCTGCAGGATCTTCCCAACACAGGGCAACAATAGGATATCCAGGATATCCAAGAGGAGTCCCAGTGAGGGCCCAGCATCCGTAGTATAGCAGAATCCAGAGGCCTTGAGTCAGACCAGTGACTCTTTACAGTGAACACTTGCACATAAAGATATATGGATAAAAGGGTTTACTGACTCTGTTGCACTACAGCTTTGGGTGGGGGTGGGGTTTACAGGGGCAGAGGGCAGATATGAAGGGATAGGGATGCATAATGTAAAAGACACAAAGAATTTATTTAAAAAAAAAACCCAGCAGCCAGATATGAGACAAATTACATAACCAGAACAAGCATGGCTAAGGGGGGTGGCCAGCCACATTGCTGACTTCCTAATACCACAAGGTACCTACAATCACGTTTCTAAATGGCCAGCTTATCCTGCTGTGCCCCACATGAGGTGCTTCATAGGCACCAGCTTTGGGGCAATGCTAAAGTTCTCAATCGTGACATTCCAAGTCACATGACTCATTTACTTCCCTATGCACCAGAGAGGAAAGGGAATAGCCACGTCCTTGTTCTTCACCCAAGTTAGTCTATCATCTCTACCAAAACATATCCTTAGCTGGATGTGGTAGCCCACACTTGGAATCACAGCTCTCCAGAAGTCGAGGCAGAAGAAAGAACAAATACCTGGCAGGGTGGCTGGGCACCATGAGTGAGGACAAAAGACCCCTGAGGTTTGCAGAGTGAAGGTCTGTCTCTCAAAAGCCCTATAAGTCACTGAAGGCATGAACACCTAAGCCATCTGCTGACTGAACGCAGTGCCCTACCTCCTGGAGACTGGCTCCCTGTGCCAAGTTTAGAGAGACAGGCTCTGACAAGAGGCCAGGTATCCAGAAAGCCCAGCTCTTCCTGGAAGCTTCACAGTGCACGAGAAAAGCAAGAGGGCTGAGTGTGGGAGGGGCAGGCCTGCAATCCCTAGCACATCTGCCTTGTCCTGGACAAAAGTGCTCATCTGCAGACTATACAGGAACTTGCAATAAGCTTGTATTGATCCTACAAACAACATTTCCCAATCAAACCAGTTGACCTCAATTTCAGGACTGGTACTGACTTCATTAACTGCAGCAAGCCTCTGGCAGAGGGAAAGGCTGCTTAGGTGCATTTTTTTCCTTACCCATCAATGCCAGGGAGTAGACATCAACCACATAGATGTGCTACTGTTCTTTCAGGACTTTGGTCACAGTAAATGACCAGGTGACTTCCACCCCATTGCACAGCTTCTAGCAGCACTTTCAGGAAAATGGTTCCAAGCTACTCAGATGCACATTCCCTGGCCCTGCCTGCTGCGGCAAACTCTGTGCCCCATCAGGGGGCTCTGGAAGAAGCCAGGCATGCAGGATGCCAGACAGGAGTCCCTAGTCATTATTGGGATTTAATTTCAAGCACATTGTGATATTTACTGTTCATGTAATGAAGTAGGGACCACAGAAGTGTGTGTTGTTATCACTGAACACAAAAGGAGTAAATAGACCTGCTTTCTGCTTCCTACCTTGTAACTTAGACATGAGTCTGACCTACACTTGACCCACCTTCACAAGACTGGGACAAGTATGTAAAGGCCTTGAATGCACTTACTGTCCATTTGATCAAGCTTCAGGGAGCACAACCAACGGGGGAAGTAAGGGGAGCAGAAGATTCTATTGCCAGCCGTAGAACTAAAAGGCAGAGCCTGGGACCACATGGATAATGTACTACACAGCCAGCCACAGAGCTAAGGAACACACAGTGGTGATGGCCAAAAAGATGACACTGCCTGAAGGGCACCAGGTTGCCAAATGTGCAGCACAGGGCAAAACAGGATCAACACATCCCATCAGAGGACTCCAAGCTGTAGGCCAAGGAGATAGGAGTGTGTGCTGCAACCTGTGAGAGCCTGGGGGTGGCTGCCTGAAATGTTCCCCGACTCAAAGGGGGGTTTAGAAGGACTGCAGAAACAATAGCAGCTTCAGACAGAATGTACCTCAATACTACAGAGGGTGAGCAAAGCAGTAAAGTGTATACACTGTATCAATCATAGAAGTTAGAAGATAACTGCGGGCTGGAGAGGTGGCTCAGAGGTTAAGAGCACTGACTGTTCTTCCAGAGGTTCAAGTCCCAGCAACCACATGGTGGCTCATAACCATCTGTAATGAGATCTGGCACACTCTTCTGTATACATAATAAATAAATCTTTAAAAAAAAAGATAACTGCAATGGTAAATGGTGCTCCACTGGTGAGAAGATCTGTTTGGACCGGGGTTCATTTAGCAGCTGTTCTGAACCTGTGACTTGAGACCCCACTGGGGGATCAAACAACCCTTTCACAGGGGTCATATATCAGATATCCTGCATATCAGATACTTACATTATGATTCATGACAGTAGCAAAATTACAGTTGCAAAGTAGTAATGAAATAATTTTATGGTTGGGGGTCACCACAACATGAGGAACTGTATTAAGGGCCATAGCATTAGGAAGGTTGAGAACCACTGACTTAGAAGGTGAGGTGAATGTGATATGTAGAACTTGGTGCAGAATCCAAGACCCAGACAAGTGAAAAGAGTGTATGAAACTGTGGAGACAGTGTGGATCACACATGGACACAATTCCCAGCAGGTGGGCAGCACAGAGGGCCATATTCTAGGGCTGCCAGGGAGTTGGACCCCCAAGCTAAAGCATTCCACCATGAACACAGGACATGGAATCAATGGTGGGTGAGGAGGCAGCCATGGGCAGTGGCAGGTGTCGGTATCATGCAAGGAACGTGACCACCACCACCCTCAAGCCCTGACTCAGTGGTCACTTCAGAGGTACAGAAACATGTTCACAGTAAGGCAGATATGGGACTCATCCCCTGGGGCTCAAATGATCCCTTCCCCGCCACAATAGCACCTAGTCAGTCCACAGCCACAAAAGTCTCCAAGGAGAGCTCCTTCCCCATGTCTCCTGGCTGTACACACAAGGATCAGGGGAGGCTGAGGGTTCCACTTCAACTGCCCTCTATTCAAAGACTAGAACCCAGGCCAAGCACAGTACTCCATTGCCTTAGTAACTGGGGCAATGTAGACCCTGGGAACCAGTACTTTATACTTTCTCTGTCCCACATTTAACAGGCTCTGGAGCCAGAGAAAATGCTCTGTGGAGAGCTTGAGTAGTTGTGGAGGTAGAGTTGCTTTCCAACGTGCAATATCAAGGCAGGTGAATAGCGCTGAAGGGCCATCTCTGGGGTCAGGCACCTCCTGTGCAAGAAGCAAACTTGCGAAATGGAACAGGCACAGAATCTGGCACTGTGAACAGGAAGAATGTGGAGAGAGGCAAAAAAGGTGAGAACGCTCTGTAGATTGCGCACTGAGGATCTGAAGATACAACACGACTCAAGCTACCATCTCTCCAGTCTAGACCAGTCTAGACATGAATGGCCAGCATCATTTTAAGTCACAGTGGCTGCCTTCAGCCTCCATCCTGCAAGCATGGCTAGACCCTGAGCTAAGGAGGGCTCTGTGGCGCCCAAGGCCCTGCCCAAGTCAGAACTGACCTCATCGTAGCGGTACATCAGCTTCAGCCCACGGCAAGACTTCTGTTTCTCCACATGGCGCAGTGCACACTCCAGACAGAAGACGACATTCTCGTTCTCCTGTACCACCTGTAGGGAAAGGGTACAAACTGAGTTCAAGGAGACCTGTCCACACATCTGCCCAAGCCAGGGGTCAGTGACTCAACAGTACACACTGGTAAGAAACCCTGCAACAGGGTCTTCAACGGGGTCGGGGAGTGAGGCAAGAAAGGAGCAGCCTCTGCCTTAGCTTCCCAAGCCCCTCCAGATATGTGCTGCAGACTCCCTGAGGACCTCATCAGAGCTGGGACCAAATATACTGGTATTGGCTTAGAAGGCTTCGAGTACAGACTTGGGGAGTTTCTGACCAAAATATGTTTGCTGGGCTCCTAATCTTCAGTATCCCAGAGGACCTGCATGCTGTTGCCTACCAAGCATGTGCCCTGCTACCTGAGGCCACATGAAAGGACACTGACTCTCGGAGCCTATAAGGGCCTGTGTATTCTCATTCTTTATGAAGACCTCAAGTCCTATCACCTGTATGATAAAAGAAATAGGAACAATGGTCCTAACACTCAGGTGCAAATATTTGTTGGGCCTTTTAAGGCTTTTTCTCAGAAGCCTCCATGCAAAGAAAAAGGGAAAAAGGAACAGGTTGCCCCTTTCAAAGACTCTAGGGGCTAATCACAAACAAAGCAGTTTTGAGCAATGCAAGTTATTAGCATTAATAAAACCCCACCAAGGTAAATCTTTATTCTGTGGTTCTGACAGAATTTAGAATCACAGAGGAAAAAAATACCTCTGGGTATGTATGGGGTTATTTTCCAAAACTGAATGTGGGTGTCACCATCAATGGGATGGGGCCCTAGGCAGAATAAAAAGTAGAGGAGTGGGTGTGGGGTGCCAGCATTCCTCTTGATTTCCAGACTACAGACACAACTTGGCTTACTATGGCTTACTATGACTCACGTTCCTGCAACCATTCTCTGAGGAGGCCAGGAGCTGGATGAAGGCTTAGTGTTGGAGCCCATGGTGGTTTGCACCGAGCTCACATGCAGAAAAACTCACCATGGATAGGTAGCACAAATGCTGACAGATCTGGCACCTCCTCTCTGACGTTTCCAGCTGCAGCCACTTTCGAGGCTTTTTCTTCCCATCCGCCACCGTGCTGTTGCCATCATGGCTGCCGTATCGGGCAGAAGAATGAAGGCCAGCCTCAAACAGCTGCCTGCGCTGCCGCAGCTCTGTATCCCTGTTCAGGTAAGTGGCAGGCACCATGAGAAGGCTGCATGCCCACAATGGACACCTGTTCCCCTTCCAGAGAACATGCCATGACCCCTTTGGACTAGACTTGCTCTCCAAGACAATACAGACAGGCCATGGTGTGAGAAGCCTCGCAAACTTTCCTAAAGCCTTAGCAAGGGGCTCAGGGGCTCAGACAAAGGGGCAGATAAGCCTCAAAGCCATGGGGTGACTAGATTTTGCTTAAGATGACAGGTATTTCTTGCTCCAAGCTAAGGGTTTTTACCTATTTGCTGATTCTACTGTTGAAGCCTATGTCTAGCTGGTGGACATCTCTATGTTTCCCACCAACATTATCAGAAGCCCTTTCCCTGGAGAGGGAGAAGCCTCATGATGATTCAAGTGAGGTAAGAGTTCAACACAGAACCATGTACAATACACACCCTGTCCTTCAGCGACTGACTGGCCTGGATGAACCAAGAAACACTTTCAACAGGTGTGGGATACAAGCTGAGCCAACTCAAGGGGACAAACCAGTCCCACAACAGAGTCAGGTGATAGTGCTGCCTACATACTCTATGGTATGTGTGTCTGTATCTGGCAAGAGAGCCTAGGGTTGGACATGGTAGGTCCCTCTCCATACCACCACCCCAACACGAAATCCTAAAGCAAGGTACTGCAAAAAGGCGAACCCAGCATTGACCACAAAGAGGAATGACAACTTGAAATCACACTCTTCATATTGACTCGCCAAGAGCTTCAGAGTCCCACTATAATGCAGGAAGACAATAGGACAAATAGCACAGAACAAAAAGGGCTTCACACCTAAGCCTCAGGGGGCCTGAAGTTCTGGGAACTGCCACCTGCTTATTCAGCCCTGTCCTGCAACCAGCTCTGTTGTGTCCCCTGAAGTTTGGGAGCTGGGTCTACAGTACCTGAGCTCGTCCAGAAGGGCTGAGATGGTACTGAGGGTGGGACCATTTTCCTTTTTTGCTTCTGCTTGTGCAATCTGGTAGAGCAACTTCTCCATGGAGAATGGCTTAGCTATATGGCGGCGCTTCATCTCCTGAAAGAGGAGTCACCTTTACAAAGGGTCAATTTCCATGAGTAATGAGCAGCCAAGGTTCATAGTGGCAGGTAGGCTGTGTGAATTTCTAAAGTGGCAGTTGGACTTGGGTTATCCCTATTAGCAGTGCAGCCACTCTGCTTACTTGGAAAACATCACCAGATTCCAGGAAAGTCCTAGCATCTCATTGCCAGCCATGAGGCAGTGCCACATCTCAGAATGGGCAGAGATGTTCTATGTATGCAGGTCCAGTGTTTACCCTGTGTATATCTGTCTGNCCTCCCCACAACTGTGGGATGGCCAGTAATGGAAGTCAAGAGCCTTCATGATAAAATCCTCAAAAACTTTCTTTCCTGGAGGAAACTTCCAGCCCTCTCTTGAGGATCTCCACCCCCAACAATGCAGTGAAAGGACCTCAGAGGCTAGCTAAGATTTTCCAACATGAACTTCACACTCACAGTGAATCAGGATTCACACACAGTGACTATGGGACACCTGCACTGCTTACCTTGGCAGTCTCGAAGCCCATACTTGTCCACTGGGTGGTAGCAAAGTGCACTGTTTCTGAGACGCTGTAGCCACAACATACTTTGGACACAAAGGACCCCGGGAAGCAGACAACAAACTGCCCGCTCTGCTGTACAGTCCTGTGGACCTTGATCCCCTCTTTACACAGCACCTCTGGGGAGATCTGGGGAGATAATGTCAACTGAGATACATGCCCCTCCTTGACCAGCCAGGCAAACCCTCTGTCCTAAGGCATAAGGACACCAGCCAGGTTATGTGGAAATTCAGTTCACAGAAACCCTGATGGAGGGGTTGGTCAAAGAACCAGATTAGAATTCTCCTTCAGAAAATAACAAAACAATCATGAAACACAAGTCAATGGTAGTCTAAGAGGTTTCTGCAGGGCAGGGACCATGGAAAGCACATAGCTCCTTCCTTCTTAGGCCTACAACACTTTTGGAGCACTTCCTGTCCCCACCCAGCATTGTCAGGGGCTGACAAAAAAATAAATTTCTGTCCCCTGGGGGACCCACAGCCCCTGCTGTGTAGGTGGACAATAGACCTACCATGACATTGCTCTCCAGCATCTGCAGCCCTGGGGTACCATTGGCCTGCAGCAGGGTGTGGACCACATCCTCCAGCTTGTTCTCCTCCTCAGCAGGAATGCAATACCTGGGCCATTGGAAACACAGGAGATATTTGGTGGGACCACTTTCAGCATTATCCAGCATCAGTGCCTTGCTCTGTCGCTGTTGGCTGCTTCTGCCCAGCACAAAGCCAAACCACAGGCACAGCCTTAGATACTTGGCTCTCTTTATGCAGATCTGACCCACAAGGTGAGCCAAAATGCCTTCAAACCAAAGCCAGATATAGTTAAACCTCCTATAAATCAGAGACAGACACAAATGCACCCCCCTCAGCTTATGTGAATTCTCTGACACTGCAGAGAATGGACTAGTTCTCAAGCACAGGAACAGGATCTGATGCTGCTCCTGACAAGACAGCGTGGGTACATGAGTCCCCCGAGCCAAGGCAATCAGGGAAGACCTGGAGCTACAAGCCAGGAAAAGACTTGAGAAGGGGCCAAACCCAGTGCACACACACAGCTTATTTCCCCAGCCAAGGCCACAACAGCTGGGAAACTAGAAAGTCAACAGAGACCTGGGGAACTCTCACTCTTTCTACCAATGTGTCAGAACCCAGCTTGAGGGAATTGTGGTTACTAAAACACACAAGAGAAGGAGGATAGAGGCCTACGTGGGAGCACAGAGTGACCATGAGGAAAGCTGTAGGTCAGGGACACACATATTACAGCTTATAGAGANTCAGGGGGAAGAAGGGCTGTGAATGCAGGTGACTTAATCAAAGGGAGAATCTAGACCTCACAGCAGTAACAGAGGTTGAACGTTTTCCTGGCACTATCTCAATGCCTCAAGTGGCCCACCATCAAGAAAGTGGGCTCCTGGGTCACATGTTTATGAACAAAAACATGGTGAATAGAAGCCTACTCATGATCTACAGGGAGCCAGCTGCAGGCTAGGGTCAGCTGTGTGAATGACTGTTGCCTGTGCAAATGGCTATCATGGTGGACTGGGATCTTAAAAGGACCTGGGGCTACTGAAGCCATCAGATCCCCTGACTACTACTGAGAACATGGAGGCAGAGACAGGGCTGTTGGGCCTGAGAGGTACTTAGCCAGGGGCTCCTCCTCCCTCAGCTCCACACAGACATAATTCCACAAGCTTGACCAACTACCCCAACACTCAACTGTCTATTTTGCAATTTTATTTGTGGCAAATCTTGGTCTCAATTGCTGAGGGAAGGTACCAGCCACATTTTTCTTAAATGTTTATATCATTTCAAAGCCATTACTGACTCATGANTGAAATGCTGAGTTTTTAACATAAATTACATGGAAGAAAACCATGTGTCCTACAGTTCTCTGCTCATACTGGCTCTGCTTTTTTCTATGCCATTATGAGTTCAAGGATAACATTTCAAACTGCTCACACAATCTCAATTTTCACCATCTCCCACTATACATTCAAGCTATTAAAAATAAACTGCATGGACCACTTCACACTTGCAGTGCTGCATAGTTTTATATCAACTTGACACATTGAGAGGAAGGAACTTCAATTAAGAAAATGCCTCCATAAGATCCAGCTGTAGGCAGGNGTGTAAGGTAAGGCTTTTCTTAAATAGTGATTGATGGGGGAGCACCCAGCCTATTATGGGTGGTGCTATCCCTGGGTTCTAAAGAAAGCAGGCTGAGCAAGCCATGGCAGCAAGTCAGCAAGCAGCACCCCTCCATGGCTTCTATATGAGATCCTGCCTCCATGTTCCTGGCCTGCTTGAGTTCCTGTCTTGACTTTTAAGGATAAGGAAGTGTAAGCCAAATAAACCATTTCCTCCCCACTTGCTTTTGGTCATGGTGTTTCACTACAGCAATAGCAACCTTAACTAAGACACCCACATTTTCAGATGACCATGCCATAGGGCAGTGCTAGCCATAGGAACACCTGCACTGAGGGGGACCTGGACCATAGATTCTCAAAAAAGCAAAACTGTACACAAGAGTGCAGCATTCCACAGCTACCCCCTGCCCTCTGCCTCATGGCCACTAGGATCTGGCTCCACATATGTCGACCCACATCACCAGCCTCACCCCAGCAGGCCCCATAGAACACTGTAGAGCACACTCAACACAGACCCCTCCTTGCTCATGAGGTCATGAACAACCTGTATCCCCCCCCACACTAGCAGACAGCTGCCCACATGGGCTCCTGAAGAGACTGAAGAGACATCAGTTGAAGATTCTGTTTACTTAATAAAGAATATTCATATCATCCCCCCATTAGGGCAATGAACAGTCAGTGGAGATGACTGAGACCAGCAGCTGTGAGAGTATGATAGGCCATCACATGATATGCAGTACACTCCCATCTGCTGCTGTTAGCAACACAGAAACCAGAGAGCTCAAAAGCCCAATGAAGAGAACACACTGCATGCACTATGTGGAGGTACAGTTCATGGGACACAATTCTGACAATGTATCATCTGGTAGGTGGGTAGACTAGCTCTGGAGCTCTTGCAAAAGGCCATTCAGACAAAGCTGCCCAGGCAGACCATCTCCCCGTGGCACAGTATGAATGCTGCCATGAAATCAAATCTGGGAATTCCACAACACATAAATGGGGGTCCCAGCAGTGAAGTACACTAAGCAGGCAATTCACAAGAGAACAACACAATGGGCCAAGAACAGAAAATATCTTCTGCCACCCTGCAACCCTTGTGGTACAAGTAGAAAGCCCAGGCCCTGGCTAGGGAAAAAGTGCGTGTCTTCCAGCTGCTGCAGGATCAGGCCCTTCACAGCACCAGTTTCTTGGGATGCCTAGGGAAGATGCACCTGTTGCTGTGGGTCAGTACTCACCAAATGCAATCAGCACCAGTGTGTAAGTAGTCAATATATGGAAGGTGATTTTGGTCTCGAGACCAGCATGAGGTAGAAAAGACCATGCCAATATTTAGCCAGGGAATAGTCACTCCTACAAAATAAGAGATGTCATTTTTCAGAGTGACAGCCATTAAAAGTGGGAAGAAAAATGGGGTTCTGCCTCTCCCAGACACAGCAAGAAAAAGATGCCTGCCCCTCCCCACATGCTACATAAAAATGAATCCACTATTCTTGCATTTTGGCTGGGTAGCTTTTTGACCCCTAGAGCTGAGAATGAATGTGTAAAGGGCTAGAGAGGCCTGGCTTAAGTGTGTCTGTCCACAGTGAGCAGGGTTCCTGGCTCAGGCAGAAGAGAGTCTCTCAGGCTTCCCATTCCAAGGCCCAAAGAATCCACAGCAATCAGAACCTCCATGGGATGCCTGTGCCTAAGTCAGAAGCAGTCTTCACTTCTTAGCCCATTTATTGTGGCTGCTAGCAAAAAAAAAAAAAAAACAGCCTATAGGAGTCAGAATTCAGTTTGGAAAAGCCCTCTTTAACACTCCAAGTTAAACTAGGCTCCCAAAACTTATTTTCCATGTGGGATCCACATTTTGTCAGACTTCAAATGCAATCTTTCTCCCTCTCTCTCAATGTTAAAATGTCAGTACATGTACTCTGCACCTAAGACCCCAGGCCTCTCTACCAGTGCTAAGAAGAACCAGCCTGGCCCTGCTCTTGCTATGAAAGCTGGAACAGGAGGGTGCTTATGGTCATGCTTACCAGGCACAGCACCAAGGTGACGCAGGATGGACCCTGTGTTATTGGGGAGGACGGTGAGGTTCCATCCATGCCTGCAGAGGGAAAGATGGGGGCTGTAGCAAACAGGCTGGTGAGGAAGGGCACCATCTAGTCCCCAAAACATGGACAAAAGCCTGGACCATTACCTTGAAAAGGGCTCTGATTTTCCCACCGGGAACCCGCTGCCATGGGTATTAGTGTCCACCTTTCCGCAGTGGACTGCCACATGACAGTCCTTCTCTTCCACTAACCTCCAGTACTCTTGCTGTAGAGAAGAAGAAGGCCAGTCATTTCCTATGTGGTACATGAAGCCCAAGACAGTTGGAACACTATACAGAACAAGGTGTCTGAGGAAATTCCCATGAGGAACTCCCTCAGAACCTAAGGCAATCGTACTGTCATATCTGAGGACACATCCTCAAACTAACTGAGGGTTGGAGGCTTGTCATATCAGGGATGATAGCACTGTCAAGCACTAGACGTACTGTGAGGGTGAGTAGAGTAACTGAATGTGTTTTATGCACTCCTGCCTTTAATGGCTGGAAACCCTGACACATTGTGGCTGAAGCTTGAGGACACCACACTCAGGAATATAACCAGTCAGTTTGTGCAGGAGGTGCTGGAGTGAGACAGCAGGCCAGAGGCTGCCACGTAGAGGGAACAGTTAGTCTTCAAGGGGTTCAGAGAACTCAATTTTGATTTGGGACAGTTGTCATTGATGGTTGTACAACAATGTAAAGAGACTTAATCTCACAGAAATGTATACTTAAACACCTTTCACACAAAGTGTTTGGATCTGAGTTTAGGTTCCCAAAACCTAAGTAAAATTGTAGTGTCCATGTGATCCCAGCATACCTAGGGCAATTTAGCAAGTATAGATGCTCAAGGGCACCTAGCCTGGCACAGGCAGTGGTCAATAGAGACCTTGCCTCAAACAAGGCATGGAGGCCAAAGAGCCTGGTGAGCTCAGTATACGAAGTATAATAATCCCTGAAAACCATATAAAGGTGAAAGGAGAATACTTACTGCAAAACTGTACTCTGACCTCTACATGCACTTCCCAACACACACACACACACACACACACACACGGACTCATTCCACATAAGCAGTTGCCAAATCCAGTCACTGTCCACCAGGAGAGAGAAAAAGGCCTGCTGTTTTAATAAGACATAGGAGTCCAAGGCACCAGCCAGGCACACACTGAAAACTGGGCTTCAGCAAACCTTCATTTTTGCTTTTCAATATTCAGGTAATGGCTATGGAAAAATCTATTAAATCTTTCTGAGGAAAAAAAAAAATCCTAAATAGAAGCCTGTAAAATGAGCTCTGGATAGTAATAACCATCAGCACCTCCTGGAGATGCCTCTCATCTGGCATGTCTACCACAGTGTCATGAGGCATTAAGCAGCAACTGTGATGGCCACATGGGTGTCAGACCAGTCCAATGAAATGGCCATCCTAGGCAGAGCTGAAATGGGGTTGAGAGTGGATGTCAAGCCCCAGGTCACAGGGTTAGGATGGGAAGAGTGCGATCAGCAAACAGAATTTTTTTTTCCAAAGCCCTGAGATCGGAGTCCTTCAGGAAAAACTACACCCCCTCAACACCCTCCTCTTCCCAGCTACAACTGCTCTGAGTCAGGGATCTCAACTGGCTTCTCTCCCTTTACAAACCAACCACTGCTGGGTTCCTATGTCAGCAGCTGTAGGGTCCAAGGGACTCTACTGGGCTCTGGCCAGGGAATGTAAACAAACAGGACTGGCTCCATCCTCCAGCACCTCACACTTAACAGCCGCTAATTGGGCACACAAGAGCTCACTGTCTTTCCAACACCGCACTAACTCCAAGGAGAGAGCTGGCAATGGCACAAAAATGGCGACCTGCCAATCCCATTACATGAAGAACGGGAGAGGAGAAAAGCACACCATGACTTCAGGGAATTCCAAACATTCTCCTCCAGAACACACAGTGAGGAGAGGGGAGAGGCAGTTTACTGAGGATGAAACCTGCTAGCTGGAGCAGTGATGGGAAACCAGACACACCCCTGAGAGCCCTCCAGCAGAGGCCACGGAATTCCAGTCTTCAATCGACTAATTTTGGTCTGTCCCAGCACAGACACACAGGACAAGCCCAGTCCCTGTGCCCTTTCATGCTACACCAAGCCCGCAGGCCCCTCCTAGTGTCCCAGGAGGTTGTATGGAGTTGACCAACCTACCTCGATCTCTGCTGGTGCAGGCTCCTTGCTGAAGCACATGTTCATGATGTTTCTTGCTGTTCGATAGAAAGTTGTTAGAGAAACAGATCTTCCCTGAAACAAAGAATACAGCAGAGAGTACAGCTTAAGACAGAGGTGAGCCTTGGATTTAGATCAAAACATAAATCTGTCACAGGTCTCTGACCAATGGCTTCCCCGTGGTGACAAGGCACATTGTATTCTCAGTACGTGACAGAATCCCTATAAGTGTATGATCCCAGCACACTCTGCCTCCAGAGCACTAGCTAGAAGTAAACATAGAGACTGGAGAATTTGGGCTTGCTCTTGAGCAAGACAGGGCTCTGGATGAAGTTCTCGGGCTGAGAAAGTGACTTTCCTTGCAACTTGAAATCTTTCCCAACCTTCTCTTCTTAGTCTAAGTACAAGGAAAACCTAATTTTACACTAACTATTGCAGGCACAATAAGCAGGGGTGATGGACATGCTGGTGCTGCCCTCAGTGCCCCAGGGTAGTGAGAAGCTGTGTACACCTTTGGCCAAGTACATCAGGTTTTTCCAATTATATCTAAAGATACCTTTGACAAAGCAGGTTTATAAAAACAAGAAAAACTTCCTTGGGTCTGACATGCTCTCAAAGTACTGGCTTTAAACAGCTACGAATAGAAATGGAGAACATCTCATTTCACAAGGTACTGGTCTGGAGTCACAGGATTTAATGAGTGCTTTAATTAATGAGGACAGCTTTCCAGTCATTTAAGATACACACCAAACAAACCAGCATTCAGTCCCCAGGTCATTTCTACATTTTCATAAAAGCAATTTCAGAAGCACAGCTGAGTGGGCTGTATGTAGATGTTCTCAGGTAGCACTTCAGGTAGTTAAAGAACCAGATGAAGACCAAACCCTTTCTGAGTCTAATAACAGACAAACCTAAAGAAATACCTAAAGCCCAGAAATAGCTCTAAGCTGGAAGCCCAGGTAGCAGCTGAGGTCTGATTGTCAGGCTGAGCCTCAAAATGGGATGCGGTAGGACCCAGGGCAAGTCAAACTCTTCTATGAGACACTATGGTTTATGGTTAGCATAACCAGAGGGACAGGTTGGAGCCTAAAATGACATGGCCACAGGAACCTGGCAGACAGTTAGTAAAGGGTGACTGACCTAGTCAGTGCAGCAGAAACTAACTCAGCCATCCCTAGGAGGTGCAGCAGGAGAAAGAAAGCCAAGACCTATGCCAACAATTCTTCCCTCCAGGGATTCCAGACAGAGACCACAGGGGAAGTCTGTCAGAGGTTTCAACTTGTTCAAATTTAGCTCTATAAGCTGGCCCTGGAGTGCCTTTCACCCTACCCCCTACCCCTCAAGCAGGTCAAGAGAGGGAAGCCCCAAGTCTTAGGGAACAGCAGCCAAGTGACACTGCAAACTCTGTTCTTCAGCCAGGAGCAGGGTGACTCAGGGGATTCGTGCTGGAACATCAGAAGTCATTCCCCTTTCCAAGCTCTCTCCCACCTCTTCTGTGCTGCTCATTAATGGTGAGATTTGTGTTATATATTTATTTGTTGCAGCTCTCTATATCAAGACCTAACAGCACTGGGCTGGAACTGGAAGTCAGCAGGGCTTTTGGAACACGAAATAAGGAGGGAGAAACTGCATCCTCAGAGCTCACAACCCAGCCTGAGCAGCTCTGAGAAAAGCAGTGCCTACAGAGGAAAGGCCAGAACCAGGGGCATGGGACCAACAGATGTACTGCATCTGCTCTGTCCCTAAAAGATATGCACACATAAGTAAAAACAAACAAACAAACAAAAAACCCACACATCCTTTAAGGGAAGCCAGAACAGTCCAAAGAAGCAAACCACTCACCCATATCCTATGATGCCAAGCCTCAAACCTGAATACTTGGCTACTTAACTGCTCAGCCTCCCTAGGCAGATCCAACTGTCTATTATTGGTGCACCATACAAATTTCTGTTGGTGACATCAGCTATCCCAAGAATATGAGTGTATGTCCCTCTAAAGTGCATGGTAAAATCACCACTGGGACCATGAAAGGTACAGTCTCTGTGTGCTTCCACAAGGTTGTCAAATAGTATGATGACACTTGCCGAATGCACCTTAAATAAGAAACAGCCCATTCTCCAGAACCAATTCCAAAAAGTTTCCTTTATTTTTTTCTCCTCTGTGATATTTAGTCACAGCATCTCAAGACAGACTAAGACAGTGTCTTAGCACTTACCCCAGAAGAACAGTCAGCCTCCTCTGGCTCCATCAGGGCAAGTACACACTCTTCCTACCTACCATGCAGGTTATGGGGCAAGCCACAGAGCCTCTTACCTTATAGATGCATTTGTGGAAGTCACTGAGGACACCTTTGTCCTCTTCCTCCTCTTTGACCACTTCTTTTTCCTGAGCGAACAATCGCCGCCGGCCTGTCTTAAGTGGGGCCTGGCCCACCTCCTTGAGCTTGCTACGGAAGCCGTTCCTGGGTGTAACGCCATGGATGAGCCCATTTTTGGGCTCAAAGCGGGGCAGGGAGTGGAACTTGTGATGGTCATTCTCTGTGTGCCCCTCTAATGGCCCTTTGCGCTTCTCTAAGATCTCCTTCTCCATCAGCACCTCCTTCTCCAGCCGTCGGTGCTCCTCAGGGGACAAGGAGTCATAAGAGAGCAGATACTGGCAGTAGGCCTCCTGCAGCTTGGCCAGCCGGTCCTGGGCAGTTTTGGGAATACGCAGCATGTCTGCTAGTTTGTTCCATTTTTTGAGGTCAGTCACTTGCTGCATGCCGCCCATCTCATTAATCAGCCGGAAAAAGCAGGCAAGGTCAAGCTCACAGCCTCCTGGGCAGTGATAGGGTAGGGGAGAGGAAATGGTTAAGAAGGACATAAAGGAGGACCCCCCCCCAACCAGGGGCTCCCACCAGGCTCCAGGGTTAGAGCAATAAAGCAGCTAGTGTACAGCTATGAACATTATTGAGCACTGGGTCATGACTGAGTACTAGGAGGCAAAGCAAACTGAAGGGCCACCATCTTAGGAAGGGGACCAAGAAAGGTATCTGAGGAACTAGAAATGGATAGGGGAAGATGCATGCATGGTACACAGGTGGACTCAGTACACCGAGGATAGAGGGCAGGAGTAGAGCTGTTGTGATGGGTGGGCAGGGCTGAGGCGAGCTTAGAGCATCTTCCCCCTAACCTAACTCTTACTCAAGAGGGGGTTTATTCTCTTATCCAAGACAGAAATCATACTTGCTCAGGGCACAGGGGCTGCTTATTTCAGAAGATGAAGATGTAAATGTATATATCAAAACTCAAATACGGACTGTATAGCTCAGTGGTGCAACACTTGCCTAGCCTGTGCAGGACACACAAACCAGAAATAAAGCCAACAAAACAACAAATCCATCTCATGTATTTAAATGCAGACCTTATCACTCTAACCACCTGGATGGAAAAATGGAGAAGCCGCCTCACTGGAAACTATCAACAACACAGCAGTGGAACAAAATAAAAACCAAGAAATTCATCCTTCAATCTTCAAAAGCAGAGCTGCACTGATTTAAAAATTCAAAAGAAGCATGGCTCCAGATGACACAGTAACAGGGGCAGGCTACTGTGATCCAACATGGGGGCGTTCTGTCCACCTGGCTAGAGACTGAGTCCCTGAACTGTCCTGTTAGTAAGATGAAGAAGACAGCAGGCTGGATGCATTTATTGCAATACAAGACACCAAGGTTGATTTGGTTGGGAGCACAGGTAGGGAGAGAAGGCATTCCTAAGGAAACCATCCTCAGACCCAGCATAGTGGTCAGCAAAATTACAGTGACATATAAAGTAGGTTTCCATCTTGTAACTCTAAAGTCTTCCTCTATGAAANGAAACCCTCCAGGCTTGTCAGCCAACATGGCCCAGGACACTGTGTATCTTTTTGGGTGCTTTCAAAAATCAGAGTCCCAGTTAGCACTTAAATGACATGCAGTGCTTGCAAAGTTGCTTATAGAACTCTTGCCTGGCACAATCATCCCTCATTCCATGGCCATAGGATTAATGGGTGACAGACACCCTGTACTACCAAGGTTTCACTTACTAAATGCCCCCTGGGAAGAGAGGGTCCCCAGGAGATACTATCACAAAAAGGTACATGTACTCACTGTGGTGAATTTGAGAAACTAGTTAAATGTTAACTAGTCCTGCCCAATGGAAGCCCTAGACCTGATGCCTCTATTGATCATGGACTAAGTAATGGCAAAGGAGATAAACATAAATGAGGATGGAGTGACTCATGGCTTATGGACCAGTTAAGTAATCAGGTTATAGGGAAAATAAAACTATGTAACAAAAACTCTGGGCTATCGTGGCAATGGTACTTTGACAGCTCACCTATCCCCCAACACAAAAGCACTGTGCACTGACAGGGAGTTAGAATGGCCCCTACCTACCCACAGGTCTCACTAAGGCAGGACTCTGGTCCCCTTGCCTCTGGGTTATCTGAGGGCCTGGGGTGAAGGTGAGGGAGTGTATACCCCTCACCACATCTATGGAGCTCATCCAAGCCTGCCATGCC
>LZPO01045962.1:5183-19099 GCA_001675575.1 Neotoma lepida | reverse complement strand
TTGAAGAGTTAAAGTATCACTGCAGCGAAAGTGGCAGTAACAGGCAGAAAGAGTGTGTTAAGTGAAGAAAGTGTTTTAGTGTCCCCCAAATAAAAGTAAATTATTCTGACTGTGCAAAATGACCAGTAAAGAGCAAAGATTTAATGAGGGAACACTGCTGGAATTACAGTTCTGAGCAGAAAGCAGATGTGATATCAAGTATGGGCACAGGAACTTTTGACTGCACGTATGAAATTAGAGGACATGANTACAATGGAAAAGGTGGCCCCATGTGGCCATGAAACTATATAGAATTTTTCTTTAAAGTTGTCAGTGAAGTGGAAACTACTCTCATTACATGAAAGAAAGTAAAATAATGAAATAAGATACCGGAATTTGAAAGTGGAAAAAGATGCAATGGCCCCTTTGAAAATTAGAACTGAGGAGGAAGGATGAGAGCTACAAGGCATTGGTCCAGTTTGAGATGGGCAGCCACAGCAGAGGCTCTGGTTGCATGTCTGATTGAGGTTGACCTAGAGTTTATCAGTCTCTCCTATAAAAAGAGACAAAGGCAGTTTAGTGGAGGTGAATTACCTATAAAGAGGATTAAGGCTATTTGGCTCCTAGGCAATTTTGGCCCATGTGAAGAAGGTGAGAGTGCTTACCTCAACCTTGACAAAGACCAAATAACTTTGTGGGGGAAAAACGTTACACTTTAAACTAGAAGCCATAACTATTGTATTTTACAATATAAATGGGACTGTTTCTCTACATCTTGTAACTGTGACAGATTGCTGAAGATACAGCTATAATAATCATAAAGATTTATTATATAGATAAAAGAAACTTCTAATTTATTTAATTAGAACACTATCAGAAGTATATCCAATTGCTATATTCTCTGGCATGATGATAACTAAGTATGATCTTCTACTTCATCTCGTATTTCTATATTGTAGTTGGCATTATGTCATCCCTAGTAACAAACACCGTATGTAAATATTGCCATTGTTAGACAATGCATCATAGATTGA
Organism: Neotoma lepida; assembly: GCA_001675575.1. Lineage (NCBI taxonomy): Eukaryota > Metazoa > Chordata > Mammalia > Rodentia > Cricetidae > Neotoma > Neotoma lepida. Next base: position 18,086 of record LZPO01045962.1, on the reverse strand, counting down.
CAATCTCAAAAATTCTGTAGAAATGCTAATTTAAAAAATAAAAAATGGCTTTCTTAATGAATAACAATTTTGTGACACAATTACAATTGTCTTCAAAATCTGAAAGGGAAACTTGACTCACTCCATCAAAGACAGTCCTAGGAGCCAGCACTGTCAGCATCCTAAAGGACACTCCTTCGAGGCCTGGCACACTGTCTTTGGTGAAGTCTGGAATCACAGTGGATTAGTTTTTCAGTTTCTTTCCAGCTCTTTTTCCCTTTCTCATACACAACCTGTCCATCTCTGCTTTATTTCTATCAGGCTAGAGAAAATGAGTTGAGGGAAAAGAGGAAAGCAAATTGACAGGGGATCTATTGCTGACTAGCATTTGTTATATATTCTCTAACAGATAAGGAAGCATGTCAGAGAATGGCCAGAATTTGTAATCTCTCCAGACGAAGGCCGTCTTGATTTGGATGAAGTTGAAAGAAATTTAACCTTCACAAGTTATACTTGGATCTGGCTTTTGAATGTCAGCCAATCCTATGTGGTTATCTTTCCAACAAAAATTGAGGATTTTCCACATTTAACATAATGCTTTTATTGTAAGCAATCATAGACAGATGAAATATAAAAAAATGTATTCTTAAACATTTGGGGTATACTGGTACAAGCTCTTCCATCCTTAACATTATTGGCATTTTGGATCACACACTTCTTTTGTTGTGAGAGGCTGTCTTACAGCACTCTCCACTTGTGAAAACAAAGATTCTTCTACACATTGCCAAATATCCCCTGGGAGGCAGAACTCCCTGCTTACTATAACTCTTATACCAGAAAAGCAAATTCCTCTTGTATTTAATTTTTCTAGCTTTTATTCTCTCTTCATTTGCTATATATTTCTATTGTATTTAAGCCAAACAGAGAATCTATTCATACCCTTGTTCCTTTATCTTTCCATGCCTCCTATGGATTGACTTTTGCAAATGCTTCTATTCAAATTATGCAAATATTAGTTATCTGCAGAAAGTATCTTTGTCCTTNCTTATTAGCTGGCTTCCCCATGCTTATTATTGGCAGGTATAGTAAATACACAATCCTAGGATCGCTCAAGTACCTTTGAATGGCCAAAATAAAATTAAATTTCAGTAAGTTTGGTGTGAAATGTAAGCATATTTAATTGTACTCAAATAATATGAACTCAGGAATTATATACATATAAATTCCTCTGTCACCTTCTGAATGATGAATATAGAGACAATCCTTTTATCTTGACAAAATCATCGAAAGGCATTAAAATACATGCTTGGATTCCACTGAAATTGTTATGTATTGCTCATCTTTTTCTTTCACCTATCACACTATAGAGATGTTTTCACATCTTAATACAACACATTCCAGTGTTACTTTCCTTGGGAACCAAGCACAGCTTAGTCAACATAGGTTTTTTGACTTTGAGAGGATTGTCAGAATTATACCTTGCATCATGAAGCAGAACTACATACTTGTCGATAGCCCTCCAGGCTTCAGGCAGGGTGCAATTTGTGATCTCTGTTTCAAATTTGTTCTGGAGCTTTCAGATTGTTCTGAGAAATGTAATCCATTTGAATAGTGTTTACCAAATATANTTTCATTTCTAATGATAACTATATTCAAAATTATTATGGTTCCTCAATGAACAAAGGAATTAACAAATATAGTAACTAAGAATTCTATCAATATTGTAATGGATAAGAAAGGAAATATTGAGGTAAGTAAATGATGACTGGATATTTAAAGTTAATTATAATTAACTCAAATTGTAATTATAAAGAAAATCTAACTCTTCTCCAGTGTGAATGGTATGACTTATTTACTACTTAAGTAAGATTGATTATTTTATATTATTTTATATATAGACTGGGCAATATATATATATACATATATACATATAAAGAGGCCAGAGGCTATGGAGTTAGGAAGATCAGGGTGTGGGTACATAGAAGAGGTAAGAAGAGGGAAATTAAAAGAGAAAATTATGCAATTATGTTAATTTCAGAAACACAAAATAAAAAAGATATTTATAAGTTGGGCCTGATATCACAGGCTGATAATATCTTCTACTTCATAGTCTGAAGCAGGAGGGTCTCAAACTGAAGGTTTCTCTGGGATATAAACTGCATACAATGTCAGCCAGGGAAATTTAGTGAGGTCCCATATCTAAATAAAATGTAAAAAATAAGGGGAGGTGAAACTCAGTAAGCACTTCCATGGCATGTACAAAACTCTGGGTCCAATCCCTATTAACATATACTCTCATTCTTATATATATGAATGGCATGACTGATTTTATATATACATATGAAATATGTATATGAAAGTTTTATATAAAATACATATGAAACTCAACCATTCTGAAGTCCTTTATGGCCTTTCTACCAGTTCATGGAGAGACAACAGAAAGTACAAGTGTCCTCACATTAACTGAGATGAACTGNTCATTACGCCATCTCGGCCGTATGGATTGGACAGGTCAGGGAATAAAGGGATGACTGGCTTCACCATTGAAGAAAGCAGTTTGATTGGACAGCTTTTCTGTCCACTTCAATTACCATCAGTCATCCTCCACTTTAATGTCATGCCTTTGTTTCCTTGACCTGCTGATGTGTACTGCTTCTTAGATGTATAATACACAGCCTCAAACATATCATTCCATGTAATTCTCAGATAACTTTTAGGCAAATAGAGAAATCTATAGCTCTATCTTAAAGTTTCTCTTCCGTTTAGAGAAACTTACCCTCTTTTAAGTCATGGATTTGAATTTCTGCTGTGGTCACCTAAAAAACTTTAGTTTTCCGATAAGGCAGTTCTACAGGCAATACATGCTTCATAGTCTTTATTTGTGCATGTGTTCATTTTTCCTTCATTTGTGAAAGGTAAATTGCTCATTTTGTTTTGTCTCTTTTCAGCAATTTTAGCTTGTCTCCTTAGCCACAGTCTATCCTCTTTTGTTTCTGGTTGGTACTCAGTTGTCCACCCAAAATAGTGCCATACATGGTGAGCCATTTCTTTTTTGTAAGGATTGTCCCTTCACCTGTGTCTTTTAACTCTGTGATGTGCTTAGGCATTGATGTCCTTGTACTCATCTTGTGGCTTGCTGAGATTTGGGGTGAGGAGAATGTCCCATGTAATTTGAGAAGGTGAGTACTTTTCTACATGGTGTTGGTTAAACTTACCTAAGTGTGAGATCAGGAATCATCTAGGAGACAGCCTCTGGGCTTGGCTGTGAGAGAGTTTTTGGATTGAGCTAATGAGGTGAAAAGACCCAACTAGAACTCAGGCAGCATCATTCCATGACTAGATTCCTAGAAATCTAATGAACAAAACGCAAATCTGCATCCATCTCTTACTCCTTCCTGGCTGTGGATGTAATGAGACCAGCACNCTCACCTTCCTACTGCCACTCCTTCCTGACCCAACATGTGAAATGTAGCCTCAGATACTGGTCTAAAATGAGCCCCTCCTCCTTAAGTTACTTTGGTCAGGTATTTTGCTAGAGTAACTGAGAAAAGTAACTAATACACACCCCCCACTTGACTTTCTCATGTTAGTACAACTACCACATGTATGTCAGTTAATATAGATATCACCCACTGCTCCCCCTACTCTTTATTTCTCTGCCATTCTTTTTAAAAAAATCAGTTGGATTACTTACATTGATCAATTTTATTGTTTTTATTATTTAATCTACTATTAAGTCATCTATGACTTTTTTGTTTGTTTGTTTAATTTAGCTACTCAAATTTCAACTGAAGAATTTCTACCTGNTTCTTTTTGTACTTTCCACCTGATTGATATATCATCTATTGGGTAGCTCATCAACACACCTCCTTCTTATTCTTTAAACATATTTTCCTTAATTTATTTGAACGTATTTATTTAAGCTAATTACTGTGTTGTTGATAAGCCCAATGTCTTCCTGACACCTTCAAAGATAATGTTCATTGCTTGCATTCAGTTTCGTATTGGATAACATATATTGCATGTAATTGAGAAATTTCAGATGTGCTGCTAGAACACCTCATGACTATGATCCCCATTCTCCAAAGCTTGTTGTTATCTTATGTTGGATTATTTAATCTTAGGTATGATATAAAGTCTGTGATGAGATGTTAGTAGATGCTCAGTAATTCATTAGATGTTACAATTATACCCTATTAGCTAATAAGGCTTCTATACATTTCTGGNCAATTTATGTAAGCCTTGGGTGTGATGTTGACATTGAAATTGTTTGTAAGGTTCTTTGCATTTAGCCAGGGACTCATGGCTCAAAGGTGCTTGTCTTTGGCTCTTTCTCTTGCATATGNTTGTAGATGTAAATAAGCAGCTAGAGATAATTGTAAACTAAACAGTGCCCTTTAGGCTTTCTGGGTCTTGTTACANCTTTGTCTACTTCTGCATGCTATATGTCACTGGTTAATGTATTCTGTGGTCTGTCCTGCTTTCAGTAGCAATCTAGATGAATTGTCCACATTTTCTCCACATAAAGTCACCCTATGGGTTTTTAGCTTGATTTTATTTGCTTTAAGACACGATCTCATTTATCCTACTTCAAACTCACTTCTTGAAGAGGATAGCCTTGAACCTCTCTGATGACCACTGTATGTCAGCATCACCATACTGCATTTATGTGCTGTTGTGGATCAAATCCAGGGCTTCCTTCATGTTAGGCAATCAGTCTTCTATCTGAGCTATATCCTCAGCTACAGCTGTTTCTTATACCTGGCCCTGAAAATGCTTAATATGCTTCTGTACCCTGGAACTTGGGAGAGAAAATGACTATAGAAATATAAATTACTATAGAAATAAACAAAGGATTTCTTAAACTGACCAAAATTTAGTCTTATGATGGTATCCAAATAAGTATGACGTGTTTACCCTATCTTTCTTAAACTTTCAACTTGAATTTTCTCTATCAAAGCTTCTACTAGAGATGATTATAATATCCACTGTCTCTTTTCCATCTTCAATGAAAGCAATTTTAATCATGCAAATGTTCTAATTCAAATAGGTAAAGGAAAACTATTAAAAATATCTTTCCAAGAGAGAAAAATAACAACTTCAAAATCTTCACAAAAAATGATTTGGCTAACTGTCAGGCAGTATTTTTACAACAGTCTCCTTCTATATTTAATTGGGGACATATTTTCCACTTCCTCCTTCTTTCTTCATGCAGGAATCTCCTTTTAAATTCAGGAATTGTCTGCTATGTGTATATTATCTGACATCTCTCCTATGACTACTCCATCTGAACCATAAATATTGTCAGCTATGACATAATACATAAAATTTTTAACAATAGCACTAACTTATTTTTGGGTGCCTGAACTGGCCTACTCCAGTGACCACATGGATGAATACCCTGTCATCATAGAGCCCTCATCCAGAGACTGATGGAGNCAGATGCGGAGATCCACAGCCGGGCACCAGGCCGAGCTCCAGGAGTCCAATCGATAGGAGAGATTGGGCCTTCTATGAGCAAGGGACAACGAGATCTTGATGGGAAGGTGTACAGAGATGACCAGCCAAACTAGTGGAGACCTATGAACTGTGGACCCATAGCTGAGGAGCCCTCATGAGCCCTCATCCTGAGACAGATGGAAGCAGATGCAGAGATCCAAAGCCAGGAGCCAGGCACAGCTCCAGAAGTCCAACTGATGAGAGAGGAGAAATTCTATGAACAAGGGACATCGAGATCATGATGGGAAAATGTACAGAGACGGCCAGCCAGGCTGGTGGAAATGCATGAACAGTGGACCAATAGCTGTGGAGCCCCCATGGTGCTGGCCTGGGCCCTCTGGAATCTTGAGACAGTTGTTTAGCTTGAACTGTTTGGGGGCCCCCAGGCAGTGGGATTGGGATCCGTCCTTGGTGCAGGGGCTAGCTTTTTGGAGCCCAGTGCCTATGGTGGGACACCTGGCGCAGCCTTGCCGCAGGGAGGAGGGTCTTGGACCTGCCTCAACTGAGTGTGCCAGGCTCCAGAGACTCTCCATGGGAGACCTTGTCTTGGAGGAGGTGGAAATGGAGGGTGGGTTTAGGGGGAGGGCTCGGAGGGGTAAAGAGGGAGGAAAGGGGTTTCTGTGGTTGATATTAAAATGAGTGAAAATCTTTTAATTAAAAAAAGTTGACTAGCAAACAGCTGATGATTTATAAGCACTTTTAGCAGGTGATCTAAATCAATCCATAAGAAAGGAAATTAATAAGCAGATACTTTCTGAGATTCAAATTATGTTCAAGTAAAAATAAAATGTCTGAATTGATACAATTAGGAAAGCAGAGGCTTCTGTGTAATAATGTTGTGGTTAAACTAAGAAAAAGAAATAAGAAATCCAGCATCTTACTATTTGGGAGACAGCCAAAAGATTATTGGCACATATAAGCAATCCCTTAAATGTATACAAGACTTAGGAATTAATTATCCTAATCTATTAATTTTTTCTTTCCAACTCAGGGCATGAACCCATTTTTCATGGCTCTTATTAATTAATTTCAGGGGAAATATGTATTTCAGGCCCCAGCAAATTTTTACTGAATGCATTTTGCTGTAGGAAAANATTAGGAAGTATTTCTTCATGTTGTTACAAACTATCTTAAAATGAATGGTGGTTACCTAGATTGGTTCCTGAAATATAACACTGAAAATAACTGGAAAAAAATTTAAAATATGTACAATGTTATTCTTTAACTTAATTATGCATCAATCTGAAATTTGCACTGTGAATGTACTGTATATCCTTAATGATATACTTAACTTAAAACTCACATTTAGCATTGGGGTTCATGAGACACTCCCTACTACAGACATTCTAACTACATACTGAATCTGGGTTTTTCTTCTCATTATCCACCTTCTCATTTTGCTTTTTATTTTTGATATTAGCATATATTAAAATNGATATTTCGTTACAGCAATTCTTTGTTGCTATTTGAAGATAACTATAACCATTGGAGCCAGTATTTCCAGTACCAAATTGTTAAGTTGGTCTTTATACAAGTGCATTTTAAATATATGTATCTTTCAGGGATGTTCACCATTTGCATTAATTAATTTTTATGCCCTGCCTTGTGTGAGATTTTGTTGTGTCTGCCCTGTCTTCATGAATTCCTGGTTCGGTCTTACATTCCGTTCTCTGAGCTGAAGATTTCAAGTTTTACAGGTTCCAATGGCTTTTTTAAACTAAGGAAGTTTGTGTTTGGACNTTTCTTTTTTAATTTCAAGAGCTTGTTTGTATCACAAATAAGTTTCAATATTTAAAAGTAATGCAGTCTCCAGAGAATTTACTTACTTTTCACATTTCCCAAATCGACATATTTGCCAAAAGAATAGAGGACTATGGTGTCTTAATTTACATACTGCTGTGTGGGGATATCAGTTTCTTGGATACAAATGTAAATTTTAAATTTTATTACAGAAGGCTAGTCAAAATTTAACTTAATCAAAAATTAGCTGAAGAGTATATTTTTGGAATCAAGAGCTAGAATGTTTCGATGTTAGAAAGAAAAGTGGAAGTTGATGATGCACTTGAAGGCTGCTTTTCTTAAAGTATATTAATGAGGGGCAGTTAACTAGCTTATGTAAATCGATCTCTAGTGCCTTCACTAATTTCCAAATAAAAATTACATAAAAACAATGTAATACTCACCTTATAATGAGTTCATCTCAAGTTCTTTCACAAAGATTTATACAAATATGTGGAGCTTTCAAGTGTAATGATGTTGTTTAAGTGATCATTTTTGCTTGGTAAAGAAAAAAGAATTAAAGACATATATTCAGTAAACTTTAGGAATATTGGTTCCTAGCATACAGAATTTTAAATAATATTGATAGAACAGTACTCACCATCGAATTATAGATTAAAAAACAAGATGTTACATAAAACTAGAGAATCACTATAAAATACATTGTTCCCCTGTTGTATCTAAAGATATTCAAAGCTATTTTACCTTACGACATTCTATCTGATTCTGCTCTTGAGGTTATATTCACTTTTTCAAATTAGAAATTTAAAATATTGAGCAGCAAATCTTATTTATGTATTCAGTAGGACACTCAATGCTGACTGACCATCAAGTTTTTAATTCTTCTTTTAAACTAAGCCAAATACATTCTCTTCTCAAATTGCTNTAATCTCAGTTCCAACCCATTTCTATGCAAATGTTTTCAACACTCTTAAAAAAAAAAGAACAGATATTTTATCATTTTAGAACTAAAATTTATGTATTTATTTTTGTGGAGGTTCTTTTTTTAAGAAAAAAAAATTTATTCATTTTACATACCAATCACAGATCCCCATCATCCCTCCTCCTGCCCCTCTAGCATCCCCTCCCCTAATCTACCACCATTCCCTCCTACAAGAAGGTAAAGCCTCCCATGGGGAGTCAGCAGAGCCTGGTATGTTCAGTAGAGGCAAGTCCAAGTCCCTCCTCCTGTATCAAGGCTGTTCAAGGTTTCCTANCACAGGTAGTGGGCTCCCAAAAGTCTGTTTATGCACCAGGGATGGATCCTAATCCTACTGCCAGGGGGCCANTTAAGCAGATCAAGCTACACAACTGTCTCACTTATGCATAGGGCCTAGTCCAGTCCCGTGGAGGCTCCACAGGTGCTGGTCTAAAGTTCATGAGTTCCCACTAGTTAGGTTTGGTTGTCTCTGTAGGTTTCCCCATCATGATCTTGATGCCCCTTGCTCATAGAATCCCTCTTCTCTCTCTTCAACTGGACTTCTGGAACTAAAGTTTATTTTTATTTGTTGATATAATTCAGAATTCTCCAATGGACTTACCAATCAATCACCTGATTCTATGCTGTTTCATCAACCATGGCCTTCTCCACCCACTACATTTTTCACTTTTTTTCCAATAAAAATACATATTTCTATAAGTTTCATATTTAATGTATATGTATCTGTCTATATATAAATTATATATATATATCGATAAATATTCAAACTATTATTAAAAATTCGAAGTTTTCTTCTGAAAAAATTGTGTTTCTAGCCTTTTATTAATAATTATCTCAGAATATCTATGTTGTTATACCCTATCATGTACTACAGTCCTTTCCTGAATACACGTTTTTGTGATTGATTAATTACCATCACATTATGTTAATCTTGCTACTTAGTTTGGTAGTCTAGCTAAAGGGAATATTNAATCAAAAATCACTAGCAAGTCCTCTCTCTCAACTGTTATGGTGTCTTTTATGGAATTGATGGACTTAATAACTATTAATCCTTCAAACAAGAAAGTTATTTATATTCTTTTCCAATTGCTTGAATGCCATAGTAAGTCAGTGCAATTGATTTATTAGTAAGTGTGGAGAATACTAAGTTGCATTTTGTTTTTTCATTCTTGGTTATTGATTATAAAATGAAATAAGATTATCTATATTTTCTTATTTCAATAATAATNTGTGGGCAATCAGGGGAAGTGGAATGAAGAATTACTAAGCAATAAGACCCCTGTGAAAGACAATACCATTTGAAAGGAGGAGCTTGAAGGAAAANAGCTGTGTAAATGTACTGTTATCACATTCTCTGCATCATATGAGCATGCTTGACTTGCTTTTATCTGTTCTTCTCCAATGATACGTGGCTTGTTCATTGTTTTGGGCAGAGATACTGCTAGGCATTAGAACTGAGGACTCGGGATGCTGGTCTCTTTATTTTAATCTCTTTCTCTCTTTCATCATTAATTTTTATTGCAAATTATTGAAATTAACAGCAATAATTTTAGGGGTATGTCANGCATATATTTTGTAATCCCACAATTTCTATATCATGTCTTCCAAAATTCCTGCTCTCTAAATTATGGAAGAGTGAATTTAAAGTGGCTTCTGATACAGAGGTCACCATTTTTAAAATTCTATCTTTCAAAAGAAAAAAATTAGATTTCGCAGTGTGAGCTTAATTAAAGTAAACGGTGAGTTTAAATGATGGTAGAAGCATGTTGTTTCTTAATTGTGTCNTTGACAACACATAACGATCTTTGCAGTTCAGTTCAAATAACACCATTGGCAGTAGGTGCATCTATTTTAATACACATTCATTAAGGGGAAAGCATCATCCTTTACTGTTTATTTCAGAACCAAACCCATAATGTGTGNTGAAATTCACCAGTGTGCTACTCTGTAGGATTTTATTGGTCTCTCGTTGCAGCCATGTTGGAAGTAAATTGATAGAAGCAAATTTTTTCATTTAAATTGAGGTCATCCATAGGTTACTTCAATCTTGTCCCAAAAGGTAATTGAAAGAATTTATTTTATAATAAAATGCTTCATTTACAATGTTTTTCTAATAGAAAACCTGTATGCTAAGTAACATATATATGTGTTATTCATATATATATATATATATGTGTATATATATATACACATATATATATATATATGACTTGAACCTGAGATGCATGAAGGAAATGTACAGTACTGCAGTTACCGAACACCTCGTTCTCCTTCACAACAGAATGGGGAAAAATAGCTGGACAGGGGACGCTAGGACCACAGTCAAATGCAGTGAAAGTAAAGCTCTAGGTAAATAGAATCCCCCAGCCTAAGTTTCTGTCTTCAAAACTCAATGAAGTCCTTCTGTCCTGTCTTTTATAAAGAGATGCTGTTCAACAAAATTACATTTGAGTTATAAAATCAAAAGAGTTGTCAGAATGAAAGCATTATTTCTAGGGGAAGGATCATAAGGAACTTTGATTGCAGTTTCAGAGAAGTAAAAAACCTGCAAAACTGGAAAGGGCTTTAGTGGAGAATTGAAAGGAAATTGTGCCCCTGTGTTTGTGTGTTTGTGTGTGTGTGTGTGTGTGCTATTGTGTGTTTGTGGTATGTGTGATTGTGTACTTTTGTGTTTGTGTGTGCATACTTTCATATATGTAAGTTCATGTGTGATTGTGTGTGCACGTTTGTACATGTGCAGGTGCATCTGTATATACATACACTTGGAAGTCATCTCGAATCTCAGGGGTCTCTTATTTCTCTCCATCTTGTAAATGAGATAAGATCTTTCACTTGAAACAAAGGTTATCTAGTTAAATTAGTCTAGCTAGCCAGTCTATTCAGGGGTTCTCTTGACTTTCCTCACACATGCTGGGATGACAGGAAGATGTCCATATCTGCCTAGCATTTGTGAATATGGTAGGGATTCAAACTCTGATTATCATGCCTGACTGGCCAGCACTTGTAAGATGAATTTCCCATTTTTTAATGTGGGAAAAAATTCTCTTTTAACTAGTTTCTCCTTTTAAGATATATTAATTGACTTACCAAATCTGTCAACTGCATAGAACAGTAGAAGTCTAAGGGAATTTCAAAGCAGCTACCTAGTGTGGTGGCAGTCCCAAGATGGAAATCCAGAGAGAGAGTGAGAGAGAGCCGACACCATCCACCTGGACCTAAAGAANGCCAAAGAGACTCTGGCCACGTGGTTCTAGATCTGGCCATTAGCAGCTGCAACTGTGTGTAACCGAGACTGCTTGTAGCTCAGNTCATGTTCAACCCTGTTCAGGTCCGGCCCTACCCAGCTCTGGCTGAACTGGGNNGCCTGTAAGGCCACCAATGACTTTTTAATGAATTCGCCCCATGTTGGGTGCCAAATGTAAGACGAATTTCTAAACGGTCTTGTTAAATAAAAACACAAGGCCAGAAACAGGGTGAAAATCTGACAGAGATAAGAGGAATTAGGAACAGCTGCCAGCCTCACCTTACCAATGCTGCTGCTTCCAAAAGAGTGTGATTTCCTTTATCTTCACGCCTTTATTACTGTCTGTTCTGTTCTCCCATTGGCTCTCTCAGCCTAGCTACATCACCTCCTGTCGTGTGACCTGGAACTCACAGAGATCCAGACAGACTATTCCTGCTAGGTGATAGGATTAAGGGCATATGCTAATTTTGCAAGGCTAGCTGCTGACCTTGTTCCTCTGATACTCAGATAAATTTTATTGGGTGACATAGATAAAATACCACCACAAGCACTTGTAAAATACAGTTCAAAGTATACATGATCTACAAGATGAAGAATAGAGGCTGCATTTTGTGTTCCCTCACCAACTATAAAGAAAATAAAATGTTGCATAAGTCAGCTTTAGAAACGAAATGCCAACTGTAAAATCATCAGAAGGTTCACTGTATGAGAGGAGATGCAGTTAATAACACCCTGGGAAGATGACTAACCATGATGAAATTAGATATTGTTTTTAACAAACATTATTATATCAGACATGGTGATGACAATCTATAGGTGAGACCAGCAAGTAAAACAATTATTGCAACATCCAATGCTACTTGTTTGATATACACACCTGCCTTGGATAGAGAAGGACAGGGAATATTTGGGTCAAGAAGAGTCTTAAGGGAAGAGATGTGTGTTGATCACCATTCTGTTACTCCAACATTAGCAATGCTAAATCTAAATGCAACTGTGTATATTAAAATCTGTCTTCCACTATGCCTAAATCACCACCTTTATGTTAATAGGCCCCTTATTATATTTGCAGATCAATACTATTCTACATGATGATACTTTTAACGATAGAATAGTAGTGGATGTTGTGTTCCTGTTTTAGAAGCTATGTTGAATTATTCAAATGTTCGTGAGGCTCCATAAAGATGTTATAAAAAGTAAGGAAAATATAAAATGTTATTGTTTTTACTGTATACTATTTAGTGGAAATTTATTTGAAAGGCCTGTNTATTTATGATTCCTTTAAGATATGATTTATTTTAAGAAACAAAGAAACAAAAATGACAGTTCCTTCCCTTCCAAAGGAAAAAAACTAAATTAAATTTTCCACAATAATATTAAGCATTCCATGAAACTACCATTGACACCAGAGTCACTTTATAATTATTTTTGGAGAAATATAAATTGCATAGAATTAAAAATA
>LZPO01045961.1:6578-19110 GCA_001675575.1 Neotoma lepida | reverse complement strand
AGATGAAATCAAGATTTACCAACAGCACTGTGGAGGAGAGAACCTTTGTATCTACAAAGGCAAACTGCTTGAGAAAGGTACAAATCAACGTGACTTGAAAAAAATGCTTGGGTTGATGTTCCAGATAAGCTGTTGTTGACATAATATCAAAATGACTTCAACCGCTTTGTGAAATTATGCATATCCAGGGAATTATAAACCAGCTGCCTAAAAGTAAATCTAGATTCACAGCTCCTTGATTGAAACTGAAGCAGCAATTACTCCTGCAGATTGTAGAAGGAATTTGGAGTTTAACCTGGTAACAGATTAATTTTGGGGTAGAGATATATATGATCATTAAAATGTTTCAGAAATATGCTGTTCCCAAAATTACAAGTTAACTATTTGGTTTGCTATAGTGAATGATATTATAGATTATCATAAGAGAAAAATCACAGATTGGCAATTTGTTCTTTAGAATACATGGTGACAAAATCACTAATAGACTTCACGATGAGTCACATCTAAATAACTTATAGTAAAAAAGTTTCTAAGTGTTCTTTTTAGTACCTTTTACTTTCCTTTGATGCTAAGTCCATACTTGTCAGCATGAGATATTTTTATTAACACACATTCCCACACACTGTGGTCTTTCCTTCAATATTTAGTTTAGTAGGGCAGCAATGAAAAGAGATATGTTTACAAAACCATGTTCAGTCCTTGCTTGCATAGGAAACTCTCTTTAGAAAGTACTGTTAGTTTTCATAACTATATAAGAAATCTTGAAACAGACTGAGGAGCTGGTAAAAGATTTTGATACATTTAGAATTCTTTTTCCTTTTAAATTTCTTTCACCAATCAAAAAGAGTGACTCTAAGGAAAACAGTCCAAAACTTATAAAGCTACAAATATAATGACATATTTGGGAATCACATATTTTAAGCCCTTCAAATAAACAAGACACTAGAGTATTAGTTTTAACTTAAAGGAAAATGAATCATGGTCCTCAGTTTGCTGGGAACTGTTACCATTTTTACACATTTGGCAAAAATGTCTGAATTTACTCTGGTATTTTGCAGTTGCGTTCCGGAGTTCATTCCCATCACTGTAGATGAGGGAGGCGAAAGACCCCTGAGCCCGAGTGGCTCTTGAAGCCTGTCTAACTCGGGCCAGGTTGGGTGGGTTCTATGATTCTATGCTACCTCAGTTGTTCCTGGGAACCAAGCAGCAACCTTTTTCCAAAGGGAAGGGTGTGAATTCCAAGTAAATGCCACATAAATTGGGACAGAGTCACATACCCTGGATCTTAACACAATTATTTTTTAAAAGTATGATGTTTGGGTATTAATTTGGGAGAACTGATGAAATTAGCTATCATCTAAAATTGAATGTCTATGTTTAGGTGTCTATGCTTAAAACAGTTTCCTAGGTTCCATATCACACTTGATTCAACAACATATATGTAAACGACTATTTGCTGGAGATCGTGACTTATACAATGAAGTATGACCTGGGTAGCCTAGTAAACAGTGTGCATGGTGGACCAAGGGCGCAGACCATGAAACTGGTGGAGGAGGGTGTTGCTGGGCAAGGGTTATTTTGTATACATACTGATGCTGGGTCTTTGTGTTGAGACATTAGATGATCTTACATAATAGCATGGAATGGGGACTTAGTATAATGATTCTGTCCCTGCTGTAATCTGGTCTCAGCTTGCCCTATCCTAGGAGAGTAATTGTTCAAAACTGAAGAGCTGGTTTGTTAGGAAGCTCTCATGAGGTCAGTAACCGGAGTGATTTATCTGGGCTCTCAAGAATCTGCCCTTAGTTGTGTGTAATTCTATGAAATGTGAGTAGGATTTTAGGTTTCTGTGGAGAATAAATAAAGGACTTTATCCATACTTTTGGAATAATTCACTCATTAAAATGTGGCATTTGTTAATTTTTCTTGCTTCTTGAAAATTAAGAACAACAGTAAAAATAATGGAAGAATGGAGGCTAAGAGCATCTTTTTATTACCAAAGTCATTCACTGTGCCCGGGATGTTTTGCTTGGAAGAAACTGCAGTCCTTATGAGTCCTTATGGGAGCAAAAGCATCCCAGGGACTTCACAGGTGCATAAACAGCAACTCACTGTGGCTCAGACTCGTAAACTTGACTACAGCAGGCACAGTCCGTGGTAATCGCTGTCTCAAAACTTCCAATCTGGCACTGACATCCTAGAAGAGCTGGAGAGATGCTGGTCTTCAGTCTGGGTAGGAATCCCAAAGAAGAAGGTGGCTTTAACACCAGTAAAGGGATGGATGTCTCAGCCACAGGCTAGGTAGATTCTCCAGCAAGAGTGAGGGCAAGCAGTCAATAAGCAAAGGCTTCCTTCTTCCCCGCCCTTTTACCAGGGCTGCCAGCAGAAGGTGCTGTCCAGATTTAGACTGAGTTTTTCTGTTTCAAATAATCTGATTAAAAAAATCCCTCACAGGAGTTCCCAGCTGCGTGAGTTTAGTTGATTCCAGATGTCAAGATGCCAACCGAGATGAGCCCTCACATCATTTCTCTTCACTAGGTTGCTAGCATGGTTTTGATTGCCCTTTTCCTTCTCTGTGGGAACAACTTCCTGTTCTGACTTTTCTATATTGTGTGTTTTGGAATCAATGTGAAGTCTCATCCCTAGAATCATGATGCAGCTAGTCAAGTTTTGAGTTCTCACCTTGGTGTCTGATTTCAGAGGCTGGTGTTCATCCATGACTTGGCAGAGGCTCAGACCCTCTACTAGTTGATGCATTTGTGCAGTATTGGTTTCCCTGGGCTGAGAAAGCAAATGTCTTTTAATGATGCTGTAAACAACAAGTTTATTGTCTATGTCTGGAGGCCTGAAATCCAAAATGAAGATAATGCTGGTTTGTGTTTCTTGCAGAGTTCTAGGACAGAAGCTTTCCTTGATTCTGCCCAATTCTGATTCTCTGGGAAACCCAGTCCTCTGCTGGTGACAACTTTGTCATCTGACTTTGTGTGGCCTCTTTGTGTATGTATGTTTCTTTTTCTGTGAGAACATCAGGCATTGGGTGCCGAGAAAACCAACAGAAAGAATGATTTACTCTTAAGCCTTCATTAATATCTCTGAGATGTAAACAGTGCCTGAACAGTTACCCAGAAGTTCTGAGTGATTCTGAACTCCAATGAGTTCAAGGAAACATTCCATGCCTGTTGAGTTTTCATGCGCCAGCTCTGGTTTCTACCAGGCTTTCTTGTTTGGTCTGTGCCTAGGTGAAGATGCACGTAGACTGGGAGTCATGAAATAGGTGGAGTCCACTCTGACCCAGGCAGCTTCCTGAAAACATAGGCTGCATAGCGAGCTGTGGAAGGCTGCTGTGACAGCCTCATTGCCAGTGGCTCTCCGTTAAGGTCTGGCCTGTTACTTTCACTAATTAAGGCTCTAGTCTTTGGGAACCTCTGACCTTCCATGTGAGCTGCTTGGAGGTAGCTGCTTATTAGTGGAAATACCATAGGTTAAGGGTTTGTCATCTTCTGCACCAAAATATGTCAGGCTGTATGGACTGGAAGCTTCTGGGTGTTTTGCCATTCTCTACCCACTTAGAGCACTGGTGAGAAGGCAGCAGGTGTGGAGAGAGAGAAGCCCCAGGCAGAAGCCTGCAGATTCTTTCTGCTTTCTCATGAAGTCTGATTTTTACAAGAATTAAATGCTGCCCACTCTAAGTTGTTGGTCTATTTCCAAAGACATATTTTTAAGGAAAGAGGATTTGATGCCCTTACTTCATAATCCAGTGCATTATTCCTCTGTGGCGGAATTATAGATTCCTGAAGGAGGCGACCTCTATACACACAAGAGTCTCTATCTCTGTGTCTATCATCTATTTATCCTTCCATCCATACTTGGTATTGGTCCTTCCTTAGTACCTCAGTGGTACCTATCATCAGTGAACAGCAAACATCTCGGCTTTGCAAACACTATACTGCTCTTTCCAATATCAAGTATTATGACATAGATAGGCTGGGGACCTGCCATCCCTATCATCCCTAAGTTCATCAGTGAAGGACAGGGACAAGGACTTAAACTCCATGCTCTCTGGCCTACATTCCTCTGAATACTCCATGAAGAAGCCACCAAGTCAGGGATGGGAAAAGTCGTAATATGTTAAGATACAAAATTATAAAACAAACAGAGATAAAGGCAGAGGACACCAAATCTTGTTCATTAAGTTTGAAAACCATGAAATAATCAAATCACTAGTATCAGGGTGGGTGGGGGCATGGCAGGGGCTGTCATGTCTGACAGTTGATTCCCTATGTCCTTTTCCTAAATTTTCCCTTAAATATTTGTTTTATTTTTATTTTATGTGTCTATGTCCGTGTCTCCATGTGTGTATGTGCACGTGTGTGGAGGTGCTGAGTGAGGCCAGAGGGTGTTGAATACTCTGGAGCTGGAGTTACAGATAGTTGTGAGCCACCTGATGTGGAAACTGAACTCTGGTCCTCTGAAACAGCAGCAAGCACTCTTGACTGCTGAGCTATCTTTCCAGCCCTTCCCTGTATTTTCTTGAGTGTACCTTCTCCTGGTGGGTACTTATAGAGTTCTAAGGAACCAGCTGAGCACAGGGATTGTGGTATGTGGATACGGGTTCAGTCTGTAATGAGGTTAAACTGCCTTCCTAGCCCCTGATCGAGGAATCCGTTTATTGTTATATTATTGTACACTTTTGAGGTCATTGTGTCTTAGCTTTTTCAGATGCTCATCTTTTCCTTAGTTTAATTTCTCATCATGAGTACCAGGATGTACAGGATGGGACTTTCTCTGGGCTAAATTCTTTAAGACAAGTTGCATTTGATTTGGGAAGTTTCCAGGACTCACAGTTGCATACTCACAAACACTTTGAATCACTGAGCAGGAAAGAGGTTAAAACAAAGATGCAAAAATTGATTATCTGGGGCCTCCTTTGCCATCATGGTGGGAGCTGAAGGAACCAAGATGAGTAAACTAGCGTTGCCATCACAGGCTTTACAAACATACTGCCCAGCAGGCGTCTGAACTGGGGCTCTCGGATGTGAGGCCCGGCAGCAACACCACCGAAAGCTTGCTAGAAGAGCAGTTAAAAAAATATCAGAATTTGTCCTCAGCTCTACTGCTACTCTTTCGAGTAAGAAACTCTTTGGAAAGGGTTACACACATCTTTTAATACTCCCCCTACTGTGGTTCCACTGCACATTAAAGCTTAAAAAACCTCCAGTGCGGCCATATTTTAACAGATTGTAATAAGAGCTGTGATATGTAATGCATGCGTGGCAGCGGGGAGGTGGAACTCGTTGAAGGTCCCCCTGGAAGTGGCGTGTGCAGCAGGATTCTGGGTCATTCTGTAGAGCATCTCTTGGGTGGGACTTTATTACAGAGAATTGTGAAGATTTGGGGTGATTAAAACCACATCACAAATATCAATTCTTAATTTCTTGGTAGGATGCTTAAGGTAGGGAGAAAAGGAATCTCAAAGGCAAATAGAAGTAAGTGTAGCTTGGAGTCGAAATAACTCACCAATATATGCATCATGATTAGAATGTTTAATGCCACAGTTGAAATATCATACTTGTGTGAAGGTCTGTAGTATGTATGTTCATGTGTGTGTGGGGGGGCACTCATGGATGTGTGAATGTGTATGGAGGCCAGAAGATGACCTTGGTGTCATTCCTCTGGTGCCATCCACCGTGTTTTCTTTGAGACAGGGTCTCTCACTGCCCTGAAGCTCACCAAGGAAGCTAAGCCCCAGGATGCACCTGTCTCCGCCTCCCCAGTGCTGGGATTTTAAGCATGCGTCCCCACCCTTGCCTTTTTTTAGGAAATCTGGGATCCAGTTTGGGCTTACCTGCTCACAGAGAAGCATTTGACCAACTGAGCTTGGCAGCGTAGTGATGTCCAGCATAGGTCAGGTGCTGGTTTCACCACCCCCCATACTGAAAAAAGTTCTCAGATAAAAAGTATGTTCCGTAGTATAATAGAGTTCTTGAAAAGCAAAGTGTGGTTTATAAGACGTGAGCNTGAAGCCAGTCTCCCTCAGGAATGTGTGTTTTGACTTGCAGAGACTTTCCAGTTTATCTCCAAACGGCACCATGGCTTCCCCTTCAGCCTCACCTTCTTTTTGAACGGGATCCAGGTGACCAGGCTCAGCTCCTGCTGCGAGTTCAAGCATCGGAGGAGCTCGAGGCTCGGAGGCAGGAAAGGCTACTTTGGGTTTGTGAGTGTGGACAAGGCATCTCCTTGCTACAGGTATGGAAGGCAGCACGTGCCCTTTGCTCGAGTGACCGCTTTGCCATGTTTCCTTCACTGATTCTTTTTTCTGCACAGTTCTTAAAGAAAATGAATCAGTATATACAATCCCAAAAGCCTAAGTCAAAGGTTGTCGACTACAGCCATGAATGTTTGATTTTGAAATTATAAGACATAAACCAGATTTACAGATGTGTTATATAGAGGAGAGACGGGCTGGTGGCATTTTAAATTCTGTCTTGCTTCTCATCTCTCTTTTACCTCACACTGCCTTGAATTCCACTTGGGTAGGGAGAGGGGCCATTTTCTTCATTTCTTTCTTGTTATTCTTGGTTATTCTTGGTAATAGCCTGAGGCTAACCCCCCACACCCATGTGGTATACCATCATCTGTCTGTGTGTGGATACTCCGGGCTGTGCCTACTGGAAACATGTCCATANGCCCAGATCACCCAATTTTGTGTCCTTGTCTTGGTTTCAATATTAGGTATAATGACTGCTATTTTTATCAGTTTTTGAGTAGGGCAGCCTGTCTGAGTCTGGACTCATACTTGGGAGCTTCTTTTACTTTGCTTTTTCCTCAGAATAGTCATGAAGAATTAACTAAATATCAAGCTAGAACACAAAATATTCATGAACCCATGACATTTATTCTATTCCCAGAGGGAAACAACATACTAATAATCTGATAGAGGTCTGATAAACATAAGCATGAAGAAAAAAAAGGAGGCAGGGGATTTATGGACTGAGCAGGACCAGCTTGGCGGGGGTGCCATTCAATGTAACATAATCAAGAAGCAACCCTCTGATTTCCTTTAGCAGAAACCAGAAAGAAGATCTCTTTCTCCAAATAGCTTTTCAACTAGAAGGCCTATGGGGAGGGCAGAGGAAGCAGTGTTCTTGGTATATTCAATTTGTGTTATCAGAGCAAAGTAATGAATAGTGTTAGAAGAGGTTAGAGAGGCAGTGGGGTTGGGTCCTGAGAAGTCCTGAAGTCATTCGAAGGCCTTTGACTTTGACTCTGAAGTTGGAGAGTCTCTAAAGTAGGTGTTGAGCAATGCTCTGGGATGATTCATGACAACTTCTAAGAGAACACTTGAAAAGACTGAGAAGAAGAGTCGAAGTCGCTTTGGTCCAGAGAGTAGGGAATGGCAGGAAGAACTGAAGGGATTTGTCTGCTGTGTGCTTTGATGGTAGAGTTTATCAGGCTTACACATGGGTGGACCCAGGCACAAATCTGAAGAGCAGAGTCAAAGATGACTCAAACATTTTTGTTGTAGGGCCCGAAGAGATGGTCCAGTGGCTAAGAACACTTGCTGTGCAAGCATGATGACTCGAGTTCAGATCCCCAACACCTATACAAAATTCAAACATGGACACATGTCTGCAATCCCAGTATTAGAAGGCAGAGACAAGCAGATCCCAAGAACCTGATGGTCGCTGGTCTCCCAAACTGGAAGCCTGTAGTTCAGTGAGAGAACCTGTCTCAGGAAGGACAGAGGTGGACACCCCAAGTCCTGCTCTGTTCACATAACCCATGCTCACCGGGTGCTGTACCCCCTTCTCACACCAAAACCAAAACACAAAAATAAAGAAGACAGGTCTGTCCTGATCAACTGGAAATATGTGCATTTAGTGTGTATTTAAGATCAGCTGTGGAACATGCAGTTGGAGAGGTGGCAGAAAAGGGTTTTGGTTTTGGACACATGCAGTTTTAATCTTCTGTGAGATAATGCAAGTGTCAGTATTGATGATGAGTACTGAACCTCAAGTGAGGTGAGATGTCCAGATTTGAGAATAGTTTTATAGTGGTGGCAGAAAGTCATGCGATGGAATGGGCTTTCTTAAGACCATGAGGACTCCTGACAAATGAGCTTTGTACCAGGGAGAAGGGGACTGTAGAGCAGGAAAGTCAGTTTCTAAAGCGGAAACCTAAGGGAGGATTATCTTGGAAATGAAATGGTTGAAGAATAAGGTGGTGGCTAATGGAGCTGAATGTGTGGATAGGTTACACACTAGTACAATGAAGACTGATGTGCCAACTTTTCACATTGATGCGTACAAATATCTGACAAGAGCTGGAGGGAGGAACGGTTGTAGTTTGGCCCCTGCTGTGAGGGTGAAGGCCATTCTGGTCCAGGAAGTACAGCAATGGAAGTGTGCAGAGGTATCCATAGTCAGGAAGCAGAAAGATGCACTATAGGACAAAATCAGACCCCAGCCTGTGGGATGGTACTGCCTAGTTTCAAGTCTTTTCTCCTCAGTTAATTCTCTCTAGAGAAGTCCTCACACACACACAAAGGTGAGTCTCACTGATACCACAGATGCTTCTTCATCCCCTCAGGTTGACCATCTGAATTACCCATCCCAACAGGAACCTGACCATCAACTTGGTGATGCTTATTAGTGACCTTGAAACAAGTTATCCAAGCAAGGTGGCAGGGATGGGAGCTTGATCACAGTGGCCTCACAGAGTAATGAGGGAAATAACCTTACAGAAAATGTTCTGTGGGGGAATTTTCCTTTAAAAATGGTAATTATATGGTCCCGGTACTGTATAGGGTTTGAAGGGTCTTTTAGTTTTCAGGATGGGGTATTATGGCATGAATTTATGTTACTAGATAGCACTGATGCACAGAAAAACACCTGAAGATACACCAAGAGGGAAGTTGGTAGAGTTTAACCCTTTGGTAGATTTGAGAAACTGGAATCAAGGGTTCATGTAGAATTCTCAGTCTTGATAAAAGGAGAGACAGCTGTGCAGTGGGTGTTAGATGATGGGTATGCTGGCCCCAGCCAGGAAGCTCTGTCCATTTTTGCTGTTTTCTATAATAAGAAATACTTTTCTTGTCAGGTGGTGGTGGCACACACCTTTAATCCCAGCACTTGGGAGGCAGAAGCAGGCAGATCTCTGAGTCCGAGATCAGCCTGGTCTACAGGACAGCCAGGGCTACATAGAGGAACGCTGTCTCGAAAAAGCAAAAAAGAAATACTTTTCTCACTTGAGGTTGAGGAGGGACTGGAGGTTTTAGGGAAGAGATTAGCTATGAAAAAATACCTAGGGACTACTTGAGTGAAAGTCCAATGCAGTAATNTCTAGCTGGGCTTTGCACCCACTGCATGGCAGTCTGTTTTCAGTTCAGATGCCCTATTTGTGTGCAAAACATTTCAGAGATTTCCACTGAACTCGATGGAGAATAAAAGAGTTTATACTCAGTCATCAGTGTGAAGACAGGGGGTTTGCATGAGAAATGTCCCCTGTTAGGCTTCTGTGTTTGCACACGTGGAGTTTGTGCTGCTGTTCAGGAAGGAAATTGAACCTTTCGGGAAAGGAGCCTTCCTAGAGGACGTACGACACTGGGGGAGGGCTTTGAGGTTTTACATCCTGACTCACTTCCTATTCTCCCTGTGTGTTTCCTATATGTGGATGAAATGGGAAGTCTCTGCTTTCTGACGGGCAGTCCTTCCTTGCCATGGTGGACTCTTTTCCTCTGTAACTGTAAGCTAAATACACCTTGGTCCCCTCTGTTGATTCTCACAGGGAGTTTCTATCTTAGTAGCAGGAAAGTAACTAATGCACAGAATATTCTCCCTGAGATGTATAATTGGGAACTGGAACACTAAGTCCTGTGCACTTTCTTTAGAGGACTAGGAACCAGCAACAACACCTGACTGTTGACGTCCACTCTCCTACTCAGTGCTTTCTAGTTCCTCTGTAATTCTGTGTTTTAACATGTGGCCTGTCTATTTATTCTCTTGCTCTTTCCAAGAATATAAAAATAGTTACAAGATTAAAGAGCGAGGCCTTTCACCTTCAAGTGATTTACTTACAGTTCCTAGACAATAGTTACATTTTTTTTATTAGCTTCAAAACCACTTCCTCCAGAGACATCAGCGAATGCTTGAAGTAGTCTCCTTTGCTCTCTTCCTGTCACAGGTGAGGTATGGGTCCTCTCATCATGATAGAAATGGGCAGGGTTGGGTGGACAAGTCTAGAGTTCTATTTACTTGACTTCTGCTCCACTTGAGATGACTTCAAATATTCCAGTAATTTATTTGAGCTTCAGTAATCAGAATCAACACTTTGAATTACACTCAGAAGCTAAAGAGGTAGTCAGTGAGGGAGCCAGATGTTAACTCACTTTGTCCAATTCCCTTTGGCAGATGGGCTATAAAAAGTCTGAGCTTGAAATATGGAGGTTTCAAAGCCTTTCCACAGCCACAGCATACATTCAAAGTAACAGCAAATCACAGCCTTCAGGCCCTGGGTTTGCTGTTGCCACCGATCAAGGAAGAAATGTTTGCACAGAAGGCGAGGCTAATAAGGACATCCTGTGAAGATGTGTGGCATCTTTATCCTGGGGAAAGCCGTGCACTAAACACATCATCATGATGGGAAAAGCCCTTATCATGCTTAATTTGGATGAGATGCTAAGTTCTCATGCCCTCGTGTCTAACAGCCTGATCTTTAGATGGAGTACAAGCTTTATCACACAGAGAGNTGCTGAAATGTTTGATGATAGAACTCAGCTCTTACTTTTTTGGGGAAACTGATTAAGAGAAGTTTTCATGATACTTGAAGACTGAAGGTGGCTGAAAATTCAGTAAAATCTTCAGTTTAAGAAATTGCACTTGGGCTTGGAGATACTTCTGTGGCTGCCTGAGTATGAGGACCTCAGTAATGTACTGAAGGTATACCAAGCTGGATGAGGCTATGTACTTTTTTTTTTCTACCGTGAGATGGAAATGACAGATTGGTAGCTCCCCAGAAGATTTTGGGGAGCTAACCTGGTTACAGAGGCTCAGCAGGTGCCAAACCAGAGGGAAAGCACAGAGCAACACCTGAGGTTTTCTCTCCACACCCACACACAGAGACAGGTCCATACACACATCATATGCACGTACATGGATGCACATATGCACATGGTGAGTAAGTAAGAAATTGTCCCTGGATTATATCAGGTCAAGGCAGTTCCCAGATTTTATTATTGTTTCTGTTGATTGGACTGGACTGTGCTCCAACACCTTTTCACCCGCCCATCAGTGATGCAGTCCTGAGATTGTGTGGCATGTGAGAGGGATACTCTCGCTTTTGAGAGGGATGATTACACAGATGAGTGACCACAGAAATGTCTGTGCATTATCTAAGATTATCTATAGGCTTTGGAGGACATTTCTCTAGATAACACCTTCCCAGTGAGAACATGTGAGTAAGTTCTCTGGTGACAGACAAATGCCAGCAGAGAGGCATTTGTCTGTCACTAATCATCATAGGATCACATGTAGTAGCAGAACTCTATGAAGTGGTGGAGTGGAGTCAGGTGGAGCAGCCACAGCGCTCCATCACTAACTTGCTAAGTGATCTTGGGGACACCATTTTCTCCATTTGTACCATGGTGATAAGTCTTAATTTATTATAATGTGGGGTATTGAATCCCTTAAAATACTGGGTATGGTGCTAGAGAGGTGGTGGTGGTTAAAAGCACTTGCTGCTCTTNCAGAGGACCTGGATTCTGTTCCCAGCACCCACATCACNAAGCTCATAACTGCCTGTAACTCCATCCAGGGAATCTGATACTTTCTTCTGTGCTCTGTGGGCACCTGCACCCACGTGGTGCATGTACACACATTTAAGCCACACACATGCACACAAAGTAACAAAAAAAAGTCTTTAAAAATACTCTATCTTAAATGCACAACAAGGAGCTTGGTCCAGGGGAAATTTCAGTGGGCTGTTGTCATTATAATCATTCCTGTTGGTGTGTTATCAGTATTGGAAGTTTTATGCTGACAACATCTTGAGAGATAGAAAAAGATAAACACATATGTGACAAATGTGTTCCCACTACTTGTGATATAACAGCTTAAAATCTTCTCTATACTACACTCAAGACATCTAGGTGGCTCACCAAGTTTGACCTGCAAGGACTTCTACAGATTGCTTCCATTTTTGAAGAACAAAAGCTTACCACCAGCGAATCCACAGAAGATTGCAGAGAAGGGTTTCAAAAGGCATTTCTTAAAATCAATAATGGAAATTCTGTTGAAACAAATGCACAGACTCCCATGTTACTTCAAGGGAGCAACAACAGTAGACTGATTTTGTTTCTTAAAAACTAATCACATGTTTTGAATGGACCGTAAATACAAGTTGTTAATATGTTCTTAGAATAATGAATTTCAAAAACAATAACATTTTTTTCTGATTATTTACTTAAGTATTTGTTTAAAAACTTCATCTTATTTATGTGTACATTCATTTGTATATATGTGTGTATGGCACATGT
>LZPO01045959.1:7592-19163 GCA_001675575.1 Neotoma lepida | reverse complement strand
TGTACTGTATGCTTCTTTACTGAGGTTTTCCCATCATTTTCTTTAAAGTTTTAAGCTAAAATTTTAATTTACTGATATCACAGACATAATTCTACTGATGTGCAATGAAATCATTAAGCATTCTGCCAAAAATGGTAGCACCCTATCAGACCATTTGCACTGATATTCAAATGCAACTCCCCACCAGTTTCCAAATTTAACTCTCATTTCCACTGGGAATGTTACAATTGCTAGTGACAAATTCAGACCATTTATTTAAGAAACCATAAATATTGTTTTCATATTGCTGTCTTGCTTCCTCATTGCTCTTCTATAAGAGAAATTTCCTGATAGAGCATCGGTGTAACTGTCACACCTGATGATTCTCTTCATGGGGAGTTGCTCTTGGCTTATCAGCTCATTAGCTTTCACTTTGGCAGCAGTGTCACTCATATTTACCTTAGATTTCTCTTTATATTTATGCATTTCTATTCAGGCAAGTTTCATAGTAAATGTCAAGCTCTACAAAGGAAGTAGCCTGCCTCATACAACTAATTCATAATCTTTCTTTCTTTGCAGGTTACTTCCAAGGACACACTGAGTAAAATGGATGGAGGCAATCAGTCTGTGGTGTCAGAATTTATACTTTGGGGACTTGCCAACTCAAAGAATCTCCAGGTNTTACTNTTTGTGATGTTTTTGATACTTTATCTGTTCATTGTGTCTGGAAATATTGTCATCCTTGTTTTAATCACTACTGACCCTCATCTCCATTCTCCCATGTACTTTTTGTTGGCCAACCTGTCCTTTGTGGATATGTGGCTTTCTTCTATCACCACTCCTAAGATGATATCAGACTTTCTCAGAGAAAACAAGACTATTTCCTTTGCAGGCTGCATGTCCCAGGTCTTCTTTGCCCATTGTATTGCTGCAGGAGAGATGGTATTGTTAGTGGTAATGGCTTATGACCGCTATGTGGCCATCTGCAAACCACTTCACTACTTCACTATTATGAACCTGAAAAGATGCACTGGGTTGGTGTTGACTTCCTGGACCACTGGCTTTATACATGGTATAAGTTACATGGTAGTGATTGTGCATTTGCCTTTTTGTGGCCCCAAAGAAATTGATAGTTTTTTCTGTGACATGCCATTGGTAATCAAGCTAGCCTGCATGGATTCTCATAATTTAAATACATTAATGAATGCTGACTGTGGGGTTGTAGCTGTAACCTGCTTTATTCTGTTGCTCATTTCCTACACATATATCCTAATCACTGTTCGNCAGAGNTCTAAAGCTGGTGCATCTAAGGCGCTGTCTACGTGCAGTGCCCACATCACAGTGGTGATGATCTTTTTTGTACCCTGCATCTTCATCTATGTGTGGCCCCTCAATATCACCTGGTTGGACAAATTTTTTGCTGTGTTTTACTCTGTTTTTACACCTCTCCTAAATCCAGCCATTTATACATTGAGAAATAAAGAGATGAAAAATGCTATGAAAAGGTTCATAGGCAAGTTCCTGGTTCCCAAATTAACTTCCTTGTAGTTGGCCCTTTCTTTCTCACCTGCCAGTTCCCAAATAACCAACATGGAGATTTAATATTAATTGTAAATGCTTGGCTGATAANTCAGGCTTATTACTAACTAGCCCTTATAATTTAAATTGACCTATTTATATTAATCTACATTCTATCAACATGCGGTCAGAATTTTTCCATAGACCTGACAAAGCTTAGTAAAGGATTCTAAACACACAAAAGCTGAGTCAAGCACAGCTTCTTGGTAACTGCCTTTTCTTGGGTAGGCTCTGTTTGCTAGTGACAAGCAGAGATATGACTCATTTAAGAGAGGGCTTCCTGGCTGAGTGCTAGCCACAAAAATGGGCATGGCTCCTTCATGAAGCCCTGCTACCAAACACTTAAATGGGGTTTATGAGTGGCAGGCGGTAAACTANTTGTTGACATTGTGGATCCCTAAACTCCTCAGAGTAGAGGTGGTAAAGTGGCTCTTGCTGCTATCTCCACCATGAGGCTAGGCTCTCAGGGAACCAAGCAGGGTGGACCAGCTGCCAAAACAGAGACAGAGGTCCTAGCCCTATCGCTTAGTGCTTTAAAGGCTCATGTAGTTAGAAAAAGATTTCAGATATGCAATAAAGACAGATTTAGACAGAAAAAAAACTGTAAACCNGTTACAATGTGTTTAAAAATGTAGAAAGGCTTGGGAGAGAAACGAAAAAGGATATAGAAAGAAAAAAAAATCTATAGTTTTAAAATAATGAAATAAAATCCTTAAAAAGGGACTAAAGTAATATAAAAGAAAAAGCCACATAAAGATGGGAAATACACAGAGAGTCTAGATCCTGTNTGCTATTGTATTGTCTTTGAATTTTTTGGCTGCTAAGAGACACTGAATTATAAAACCTGCTAGATCAAACCAACCTATATATTTTAAAAACATATTGTTTTCATAATTTCACAATTCAAAATTTGTGTTGCTTTGGGAGAGAGGTTATGCTTTTGTTTCCATAGGAAGTGAGAAGCTGTGAATTCATTCCAGGTTAAAGAAAATCAGGTTTGATCAAGGAAGACCCCCTGAAATCCTGACTACAGACATTAAAAAAATAAACTCNAAGAACTACAAGATATGTAACCTATATTTTACCTCCTCAAACATAAAACAAAAAATCTTTAACTGATTTGTGCACAACACATATTCCAGATTTATAATGTAAGTTACCGTTAAAATGTTATATATTTTCAGTACAAGGGGACCCAACATCAATAAAAACAGGTGGCTCAGGTAATTCAGCATTTCAATAACTTCTGTTACAGTCTCCTCAAATTTCTGCATCCAAAACAGCTTCAAAACTGCTGGCTGAGATGGTCCAACCTCATGGACTATTTCAGCCTGGATTTCATTATTATTCTAATTCTCTCAAGTTTCCCCCAAAGATACCACCACCCCCAGACAATAGGAANTAGTCTAGAGAAAACAATGCCCATATTTCCAAAAGAAGGGTTATGGAAATTTGTTATCATTTAAAGGGGTTGGGTACAAATTGTTATTGGTCATAGTCAGGAAAAGGCTTAACAAAAGAGTTAAACTCAAAGATCTCCTTCTAAAGGAAAAAAGGGAGATATGATATAGAAATGATGAGATAAAAGGNTAAATTATTGAATCTACTTTAATCCAAAAAACAAGTATTAATTTCAAAAAATGTAGACTACTACATTGGCATGGNTTTTGATTTATTGATACAAATTTAAAGTTAATTTTGTTATACTGTATGTATGTTTATACTCTTGCTTGGGGTATTGTTCTTATGCAGCTCATTTAAACATGTAATGTATAATTGAAAAATACAGGTTAGTAGTTANACATCTATAATAAACTTGNAGTCACAGTATATATGTTTTCAAGGTTAAACAGATATATTTAGAGGGATGGATGATCTTCAAACACTTCAAAAACCTACAGATTATGGCAGTTAAAATATTTTAATAACATAAGGCTTTTCTAGCACCAATTTACTTCAAAAGATGATGCTGGGCATCAAAGAACCTCCACATGGAGTTTGCTTTCTTTATGGCAAAGCTAGCCATTTGGGCAAAGAAACTGCCCTTGCCTCAATTGCTGACAGTATACTGTCCAAACTGGACTAGCAGGAAGCAAAAGAAAGCAACTGCCAAACTTTACTAAGACAAGGTATGACAGTCCTTCAAAATTCCCTGCTTCTCAGAAATGTATGTCAAATGTATCAGGCCTGTAGGCCGAAGTTGGATGTGCCAACATTACAGAAAAACCTANGGTAANTGTCCAGGCAGCCAGATGTCCTTGTCATTAAGTAACATTTCACCCTTCTGGTCTTTAATGGAGTTAAAGACTAAATAATTAGACTTAAAGTTTTCCTTAGTTATGATAAAAAGGTAAATTTGATATGAAGCTTTAGACTTACAAAGATAAGATAGATAATAGAATATATTCTCTGATTTTGCCAAATACAAATGGACTGGATATTGTAACTGTAATTCTTACTTGATAACTGTTTTGTTGTATATAATTTTACTATGTTAAAGTTAAAACCTTCCTTTTTGTTTAGACAAAAAAGGGNAAATGCTGTGGAATAATCCTTCTGTACACTGTGTAAATTACACTGTGATTGGTTTAANAAAGAATTTGACTGGCCAATAGCTGGACAGGATAAGGTTAGGCAGACAAATTAGACTAAGGATTCTGGGAAGAAGAAACAGGAAGTCTGAGGAGTCACCAGCTAGATACAGAGAGGAAACAGGGGGTGCAAGTTGAAAGAGAGGTAACACCACGTGGCAGAATGTAGATTAATATAAATAGGCTAATTAAAGTTGAAAGAGCTAGCTAGTAATAAGCCTGAGCTATCNGCTGAGCATTTATAATTAATATTGAGCCTCTGTTTTGGTTATTTGGGAAATGGCAGGCGGGA
The DNA here is from genome assembly GCA_001675575.1 of Neotoma lepida. Taxonomy (NCBI): domain Eukaryota; kingdom Metazoa; phylum Chordata; class Mammalia; order Rodentia; family Cricetidae; genus Neotoma; species Neotoma lepida. The sequence continues at coordinate 14,723 of LZPO01045959.1, read as the reverse complement.
AAGAAAAGTCTGCCTGTACTTCCTCATACCCAGAAATGTGAACTAATTATTTCAAATAATAAGACTGACTCTATAAAATAGATTTCAAATCAGGAAATATAGTTTATNTTTAAAATTTGTACCAATCTCCTAATATAGAAATAATGTTTTGTTTTAAANGAATATGANATGTACTGATCACACAGCTAAACATTGTGAATCCTTTCTCTTCTTATCTAAATATAAATGATTTTTACANACAGAAAAGTCATTAAACTATGCTTCTATGTTTTTAATAAATTTAACTTAACATTTATTGACCAAACTCATATGTCTATCTTTGTGGATAGCATTTTAGTAAATTTTACTTGAATACTATTCTGTACATCACTAAATACTCCAAATTGTTCACTTCCATTGCCAAATGGCCAACATCATCATTTTTGCCTCATCATAGCTATCTACTAAAACACTAATGGGNTGGGCATAAAAAGGTTAAGAAAAGATGAAACAAAATCATAACCTACACAAGGAACAGCANTGAACCTTTGTTAAATTTTTTTAACTAGATAAATAAAGTGTCATAATAAAATGTATGAATAAAGATTAATTAGATTTCTAATTTATCTCAATTTAGCACTAAAATTTATCCTTTAAATAATTATTTAATATTGTATAATATACTGAAATTTAATCTCTATGAAGACTATGTCCATAAGTCCACTGATTATTTAAAGTATTGTATTTTATTCAGTGGTTAACACACATGAGACATTTAACAAAAATATTTGGAAGTACACATATGTTGCTGTTGGTCAGTGAGGCTGCAGATGTACCNAAACAGTAACAACTATTACCTTTGCCCTTGTTTTCCCACCATCGTTGTATGGAAAGATGCTGTTGACGAATAAACAGCATACTTTGGTTTCAGGATACAGAGAAATCAATCTCAATTTAACTGGAGAACTTCCTTTTATTCAATAGCATTCATGTTGCCAAAAGGGTCACAGGGCACAGGGGAAGAAAAGTCTACGTTCTTACTCAACTCTAGATCTTGATAAGAAAATACAAACTTACCTGGCAAGATACATCTACTATTGTAATAATGGCATTACTCTGATGGGGTAACCAACTATATTTTGGATGCTTTTCCACAGGAGAGAATTTGTGCTTGATATGGTAATGCTGGTTAAACTCCATAGCCATTCGAACAGTTTAAGAGTTTCAGATCTTATCTAAGGTGTTTTGCTTTTTTTTTTTTTTTTTCATTTGGAGCTTTTTTCAGGATGAGATATAAGGTTTTGATATCATTCTTCTCCATGTAGGCATCTAGTTTTCTCAACAATATTTGTTTGATATTCTATCTTTTGTCCACTATACATGTTTTGACATCTTTGATGAAAATCAGGTCACTGTAATTTTTGGAGCTAATTAAAAATATTCTATTATATTTTCTTTAGTTACATCTTGGCAGGCATTCATGCCATTGCCATGCTGCTTTGATTACCATGGCTCTGTAGTGCAACTTGAGCTCATGTCTAATAATCCAAGGAACATTTTTCTTTTTGCCCAGGGAAGCTTCAACTATTTTTTGCTTCCAAATTGTTCTTGTTGGGGACCATTGCTATTTGGTGATTTCTTGGGAAGTATTATTCTAATATTGTTTGTGGTTTTATGATAGATGTTGGCTTCTGGAGTTAGGTTGTTGGTTGGATTTTTAAAAAATGAGTTTTTAGACCTTTTGGCTGAAGTCCCAATGAAGGATAGTGGGGTTGGAGGTTTAAGTGAGATTTTTGGAGCAAAGTGAACAGAACAATAGGAGAGGTAGGATTGCATCCAGATCTGGTCATTTGTGCTTAAGGCTTCACAGAGAGGGTTCTGGTACAGGGTGGGTTGAGCAATGATGGGGTGTATGGGCCAGACAGTTGGTAGAGACTGTCTTGGGTGAAGTCTGTAGAACTTCAAGAGCCAGATTTCTTACCACTTCTGGCCATGTGGGCTGGGGCTTGGAAGAGTTTGTTATGCAATAGGTACCACTGCAGTAGACGCATTTCCAATACATTTAAACAATGTTGTACATTTCAAAATTGCTTAAACAGGGGTAGATTCCAATGACTTTTCCCTACATACATATACACAAAATCATTGATAACTTTTAAAAGTCCAATATATTCATTAGCTTGATTATGGAGATTATTTTATGGAGTATAAATATATTAAACCATTGTTCTTCACCTTAAATATACACAATTTTAATTCACTAGTTGTACTTCAATAAAGGTATAAAATTGACTAGAAGACAAACATAAATAAGTCTAACTTTTATAAGTAGAAATAAATAAAATAAAAAGTAGATTAATAAAATAAGGGAGCAATGTATTAGGGATTCCCAGAGACAGAAAAACATCTCTCTCTTTCCCTATCTTGTTTCCCTGTCTTGTCTTTCTTTGTCTGTCACTCCCACTCTCTACACGACCCCCCCCTTTTTTGTGTGTGTGTGTGTGTGTATGTGTGTTTAGTTTTGAAGAACCAGATGAACTAGTTATGTTGTTTTTGAAGGATGCCAATCACTCATTTGTCAGATTGAGTATGTTGAATATCCAGGGGAAAATTGACATAATTGATATGCNGTCCAAGGATATCTCAATGCAGAGTTCCACCTTTTTCTCTCTTAATAGATTCACGTGACAGACTAAAGATTTTGCTCTATAGATGATAATTAATTCCACTAAAAATTTACTGACATAAATGCTAACTTCACCTAAAAAAAACCCCACAGAAACACAGACTAGCATTTTACAAAATAGACAATTATTGGGGTTTAACAATATCCACACACAAAATTAACCAAGTCAAAGTTGAATCTTTTCAATATTTGACTCAATTAAGAATTTTATTCATAACGGCCAGAAACTGGAAACAACCTAGATGTCCTTCCCCTGAAAAAATGGACAAAGAAAATGTGGTACATTTACACAATGGAGTATTACTCAGCTGTTAAAACAATGAAATCAATGAAATTTGCAGGCAAATAGACAGAACTAGAAAAAATCATCATGAGTGAGGTAACCAGACCAAGAAAGAAAAACATGGTATGTACTCATTTATAAGTGGATATTAGTTGTAAAGTAAAGGGTAGTCATGCTATGATCCACAGACCCAGAGAGGCTAACAAGGAGGGCTTAACAAGGGGCAAAAGGATCTCTTTGGGAATGGGAAATAGAACAGATTTCAAGTGTGGGGTGGGAACAGGAAAGATCAATTTGGGGATGAGGGAGGAAGAAAATACTGGAAGAAATGACCAGAATTGGGGGACATTCCAGGGCCAAGGTGGAAACCTAGTACACTGGAAACTCCACGGAATTTATGATTGTAACCCGAGCAAAGAATCCTAGTAATGTGGGGCACAGAGCTTGTTATGTGGTATTTGGTTGATGTCTCTGGGAGTCTTGCTCTTCTCTGAGGGGGAATGGATCTGGGGGGAGGTTGGGAGAGAGAGATTGGGGAGGGGAGGAAGGGAAAAAAAGATAAAAATTCTGTCTTTATCATGTTTTTGACAATAAAAATACCTGTACTTTTATGAACGCCTAAAAACAAAATCTCCATGGGAGAAAATGTTAGATAAGATGTTAGGCCTATATCAATCTCAACCATTATTTTTCTCTAAAGTCTTCATTCTATAATTCCCTTCTTCCCTCCTCCTTCTCCCTGCCTTTATTCTTTCCCTTTTCTTCTCTACCATTTGTTTGCTGCTATCTCTGACTGTCTACATTTGTTATAATCAAATACTTGTTTGTTACTCAGATTTTATTGATTGTCTAAAAAATTCATTTAAATTGACTTGCAAAGATAAGGATCATGATAATGCTCAGTATTGCAGTAGTTTGTAATCAGACTTTCTTTTGGGCCACCAGCTCACAAATAATGATATGGAGACTTATGAATTATGAAAGCTCAGCCTTAGCTTAGGCTTGTCCCACTGGCTCTTATAGCTTAAATTAACCCATATTTTTTTATTAATCTGTGTTCTAGATTTTACCTCTTTCCCATTTTGTGGGTCCAAATTGTTCAGTGTCTTGATGGTATCTCCCGTGGACCTTGATTATCTCCTCTTCCTCTCTCTACCTGGAAGTCCTGCCTATCTCTCTTGCCTAGCTATTGGATGTACAGCTTTTTATTACACCAATCACAGCAAAACATCTTCACACAGTGTACAAATATCCCACAACATTTCCTCCTTTTGTCTAAATAAAAAGGAAAGGTTTTAACTTTAACATAGTAAAACTACATATGATAAAAACAATTATCAGGTAAGAATTACATTCACAATATCTAATCCATTTATATTTGACATATTCAGAGAAAATACTCTATTATCTATCTTATTTTGATGAATTTAAAGTTTTATACCTAAACCATTTTCTATCATAACTCATATTACCATCCTAAAAATATCTTTTTCAACTTTAAAACATCTTTTTAGATAAACAACTTAAGCTTTTATATTTTTCAATGTTATATACTTTACATCTATTATGTAAGTTTCTTTTCTGAATTTGGTAACAAGGAAAACTGAAACTATAACTATCTAGTCTTCAATCCCATCAAAGATGTGAGAAGGATATAATATTGCCTGAGTAAGCAGGTGGTGTAGAGAAAACCACTTCAAAAATTATAGAAAGAACAGAGACATCTAGCTGCCTGAACATAGCAAACCCAAGTTTCCTATCCAGTAACAAGAAAAGGTCCATGTGAGGGTTGGTAAGGTAATGATGAGCACAATAAGTTGATGCATTAGTACATAAAAATATCTGATCTCTATTAACTTTGAAGGAATCTATAGCTTTTCGTTTCCTATGGAAACAAAAGCAAAACCTCATCCCCAGTGTAACACATATCCTGGCTTCCATTCTGAAGTCAACATATCTTTAAAGTATACAGGCTGATTTAATTCAGTAGTTTTTTTTCTATTATCCGGTGTCTCTTCACAACTTTTGTTCCTTTCTCCTCAGCATTTAAAAATTTAAAGTCAGCAAAGCACCACATAGGATCCAGATGCCCCATGTATTTCCCATCCTTATGTGGTTTATTCTTTTGCTCTTACTTTACTCTTTGTTTAAAGACATTATCATTACTTCTTAATAATTTATTTTTTTCTTTGACTGTCTATTCCCATTTTTCACTGTATCTGTTTAAAGGGTTTTCTCAGTTTGGATCATTTTACTGCTTGTCTACAGCCTTCTCTCACAACATGTGACAAGACTTAAATCCACCATGAGGCTTCACATATGGTGCTAGCTGGTTCAAGCCCACAGGAAACAGCTGGGAGTTGCATCTCTGTACACCATGGCCTGCCTCAGAGACTGCAGGACTAGGAAGTTGCGTGTGGCTCCATGTTTGTGTGTTTGGAACTTTTAAAAAACATTTTCTCAGGTTCTATGTGGAAATATGTGTTCCCACACTGGATGCCATAAGTACCTGGACTTTTCTTTGGCCTACCAGCTTACAAACAATGACATAGAGACATTATTATTATTATTATTATTATTATTATTATTATTATTATTATTATTATTTATGAAAGCTCAGCCTCAGTTTAGGCCTGTCCCACTAACTCTTATAACTTAAATTAACCCATATGGGTTAATTTAGCTACCTTCTACCATGTGGCCTTTATAATTGCTCCTATTTTGTGTGTCCAACTCATTCCACATCTTGATAGTATCTTCTGTAACCCACAACAGTGGTTAATGACTTTTAAGTCTTTCAGTCTGTACCAATTCTTCACAACTGCTTTTTTGCTCTTTGAATTTGATGAATATTCCAGACTATTTGCCTCCATGATATGTTATTGAATCTATCTAGTATTTTTGCACATTTCTCTTTTCTGCATATTTCCTATAGAAGGTCATTAGATAGAGAATCTAAATTGAATAAGCTAATTAACACTTACTTTATACATTTTCCTCACATGATATCAATCATGATCTTTGTGTTCAATTTTGCCTGCTTATCTATTTCTTGTAAATGTTATTGTAAAACTGTTATCTAATAATTTTAGCTTGTATTTTTATAGTCATTAATTTTCAAATCACTTGATTACAAATTTGAATTATGAACTTGAATTTTCCTAAATTATTTATTTCTGAACTATATAATTAACTTTCTCAAACTGAAAATATGAAAAAATACTTACCTGATTCTGTCTTCCTTTTTAATAATCATGTTACAAAATATTTTGGTTTTGTTATATTTATTGCAAGAACCTAAGAAGTTTCAGAATATTTAATAAACTTACTAGTTCCATCAAAGGAAAGGAAAATGTCATTTTAAAATTCTTTATTGTTTTTTATTTAACTTTTATTTATTTATTTATTATTTTGCTTTTTTGTTTTTTGTTTGTTTTTTTGAGACAAGGTCTCTCTGTGTAGCCTTTGCTGTTCTTGAACCCACTCAGTAGATTAGATTGGCCTCAAACTCAAACAGAGATCCATCTGCTCTGCCTCCCCAAAGCTGAGATTAAAGGTGTGTGCCACCACTGCCTGGCTTTCCTTGTTTTATTTTGACAATCATTTTGTGGATATTTTATGTACTAATGCTTCAAATTATGCCTCACTGATCCTCATATGGACCATTTCTTGGCAGAGCATTATAGTTTCTTTCCAGTGTTATTCTAGTTTTCTAATAGGAATTAGATTCCTTTAACTTTGATATAAAAAATTGTTTGATGTGTGGGTGGTGGTACATGGGTGTGTGAACTAGTTATATTTTCATGAATTTGATGCAGCATGGGCTACATGATGANTTGTAGGCCAGTCTTCATTACATGGTATGATACTCCGTCTCAAAAAGTAAAATACAGAAGTTACAGAATAATCTTGCATGTTTATGCTGCAGACCTAGTATCAACTATTTATCTAAGAATTACAGATGTTTTTAGTGACAAATAGTGCTTGATAACAACATAAGGACATTAGATATGATTTTCTTTTATTCAAACTCAATAAATTGGTTCTACTAAGTGAACTCAGTTATTCTGGAAAAGCAAAAAGCATCCTTAACTCCTGAGCCATCTCTGCATCACATGAACCTTATAGTTTTTCAGTTGATTGAATTCTCTCTCTCTCTCTCTCTCTCTCTCTCTCTCTCTCT
>LZPO01045957.1:0-19203 GCA_001675575.1 Neotoma lepida | reverse complement strand
AAGATGGAGATAACCATGTACTCCTAATGGCTCTGATAAGCCAGTCCACCGGGACTGATTTCCCTCACACTGTCTCAGGTGACGCAGCCTTTGCCTTAAGGAGGGATGGGAAGTTACATCATTCAGTTTTCCTGTCTCCATGGAAGTCAGAGTGATCCCATGCACTCCCATGACCCACAGCCTCACAGGCATGCTGTGACAGGCTCTTTTGTTGGTTTGTGTAAAAGTCTCTAATTCCAGCAGTTCAAGCACTGAGTATTTCCTGGTCATCCTTGGACCATATTCTGGATCATAGATCTTCCCTTTTTTTCTGTTGAAGGCTGGACCTGTGGGATATCTTCTATTGTTTTTACCATGACCTCATCTTCACTCGGAATCTTCCCATGGGTTCCAAGGTCTTGGATCCAAGGAAGGACTTTGAGCACAGATCTAATTGGTTCTCTCTTTTCCTTCTTGTCCCTGGATCTTCAGAAGTGGCAGCCAACAGCTCTACCCCATCCTCTTTTTCCTTGCCGCATTAGAGGCTAACACAGAGGATGCCAGCCACATCTGCCTTTCTTGTTGGAAATGCTCCTTTGCACAAACAAGTTCATGCTTGGCCACCATCTCAGCCTCAGGTGCATTTCTAACTACACATAAGAGTGACCAGGGCTGGGCGGTGGTGGCGCATGCCTTTAATCCCAGCACTCAGGAGGCAGAGGCAGGCAGATCTCTGAGTTTGAGGCCAGCCTGGGCTACCGAGTGAGTTCCAGGAAAGGCTGTCTCAAAGAACACCAAAAAACAAACAAACAAACAAAAAGAGTGGCCAGGAAACCTCTGCTGCTGCTTGCTGACAATCTTGACTCTTGTGTGCTAATCTTAAAGACTGCAACATTGCCGGTAGACCAGTGGTTCTCAAGATTCCTAATGCTGTGGTGACCCTTAACCATAAAATTATTTCAATGCTACTTCATAACTGTAATTTTGTTACTGTTATGAATCTGAATCATAATGTAAATATCTGATATGCAGGATATCTGATATGTGGCCCCAAAGGGGTTGCACCCCACAAGTTGAGAACCTGTTGCAACTTTTAACTGTTTTCCGAGCCTCTCCATATCCACGTGGTGGACACCCCTCGTCAAGCAGACATGCTACCCCATACCATATAGAGAAAGACTGACATCCTAGGATTTCTCCCACAGACATTCCTGATGGCTCAGCCTTAGTTTATGTCTCATTACCCATAGCAAGAACCATGCAACCTCTAAGCACAGTCTTAACACAAAAGTGCACTAACACACAATAAAGGAAANGACAACTATTTGAATTTCCTTCACTGATGCTTCCCCACTCAGGTTTTCCAGCCTCAGTTGCATGCCTTGCATGTCTTCATTAGGGTTTTTTTAAAAATAATTTATTTATTCTTATTTTATGTACACTGGTGTTTTGCCTGCATGTATGTTTGTGTGAGGGTGTCAGATCTTGGAGTTACAGACAGTTGGGAATTGAACCCCAGGCCTCTGGAAGAGCAGTCAGTATTCTTAACTGCTGAGCCATCTCCCCAGCCCTCTTCATTAGGGTTTTTAGTGAAGAGACACCATGACCACGGCAACTCTTACAAAGAAAACATTTAATTGGAGTGGCTCTCTTTCAGTTCAGATTCAGTCCATTATCATTGGCTTGCTTACAGTTCACAGGTTCAGTCCATTATCATCATGACAGGGAGCATGGTGGTGTGCAGGCAGACATGCTGGAGCTGAGAGTGCTACATCTTTCAGGAAACAGGAAGAGACTGACACACTAGGTGGTATCCTGAGCATAGGAAACCTCAGAGCCCACCGTCGTAGTGACACACTTCCTCCAACAAGGCCACACCCACTCCAACAAAACCACACCTCCTAATAGTGCCACTCCCTATGAGATTATGGAGGCCAATTACATTGAAACTACCACAGTCCACTCCATGGCCCCCATAAGCTCGTAACAGTATCATAATGCAAAATGCATTTAGTCCAACTTCAAAAGTCCCCATAGTCTGTCACAGTCTCAGCAGTGTTTAAAAGTCCAACGTTCAAAGTCTCTTCTGAGATTCATGCAATCTCTTAACTGTAATCACCTGTAAAAATCAAATTAAAAAAAATCATAGTTCCAACATATAATGGCACAGGATATTTATTACTATTCCAAAACTCAGGGAAGGGAAATATTGGATCAAAGTAAGACTGAAAACCAGCTGGGCAAATTCCAAACTGCATCTCCATGTCTGATGTCAAAATGCTCTTCAAATCTCCAACTCCTTTCAGCTTAATTGGCTGCAACACATTTCTTTCTCTTGGGGTGGTTCCACACCCTGTTAGCAGCTTTCCTCAGCAAGTATCCTCAACTCTGGCATCTCCAATATCCTGGAGTCTCTTAAGGCAATCCAGGCTTCAACTTCACAGATTCATGCAATGGCCTCTCTACTAGGCCTCCATTCAGTGACACCCCTGACACATGCCTGGCTTCAGCAGTTTTCTTCAGGCAACAGAGCCATATCCCGTTTCTTTTATTCTTAACTCTAAAGCCAGAACCACGTGCCCGAAGCTGGCAAGTTCTGCTCCTCCTGCTTGCTTGTTGAATTACATCATCACCAGCTTTCTGTTCTTCACTGCCTAAGCTTGGCTATCCTGAAAATGGATCTCTAGACCAGGCTGACCTCAAACTCGAGATTTACCAGCCTCTGCCTTCTGAGTGCTGGGATTAAAGGTGTGCACCACCATACCCGGCTCTAAACTTTTCTTTAGTTTCTTTTCACTAAGTTGGAAACTTAGTTGGGTGGGTTCTTGCCCTGAGGTCACCATTCCCTTTATTCGATTTCTCTCCCCCTCCACCCCCAGAGCTTTGGTGCCTTTCCTGGAACTCACTCTGTATACCAGGCTGCCCTGAACTCACAGAGATCTGCTTGCTTCTGCCTCCCTAGTGCTGGGATCAAAGGTGTGCTCCACCACTGCCCAATTTTTATTCCATTTCTTAATTCATTTATTTGTTTGAACACAGGACTTAGCTCCATTCCACTTCCTGGTGTTCTTTTTCCATTCCACTTTCTGATATTCTCCTCTAAATTTACATTTTGTAATTTACCCTAATCAGCGTGCTCCTTTTCATAATAAATCTTCAGTAGAGTTACCACTAATAACCACATGACGGAGTCTATACTAGGCTCTTTTGAGATTTCTTTTGCCCGTGGAATTAATCCAAAACTCTTTACTTCAGCCTCAGGCAGACTCTCTGGATAAGGGCAAAAGGCAGCCACTTTTTTTCCCACCAAAATATGACAAGAATGATCTCTAGGCAACATACTATAATTCTCCTCTGAAACCTCTTGAGTGAACCCTCAGCAGTTAAATAACTCTTAGCATCTCTGTCTTCCATGCTCCTACTAGTATGGCTCACTAAGTGCCTAAAGCATTTCACTGCTTTCGCAGTCCAAAGTCAAAAGTTCAAATTCCTCCAGACAACATGATCAGGCCTATCACAGCAATACCCAAGCCCCTGGTACCAACTTCTGTTTTAGTTAGGGTTTTTATTGCTGTGAAGGGACACCATGACCACTCCTAATAGTGTTACTCCCTACGAGATTATGGGGGCCAGTTATACTCCCCATAGTCAGGACTATGCACTCAGTTCTCCCCAACTCATCTTTGGTTCTGTCATGTCCTTGTTTGGGTGACAGTTATGTTGTGTGACAAAACTGTTCAGGGTAGGGGGACACACAACACACGTACTCATCCCAGATAGGGAACCCACAACACACCAAAGTACAGATACACTAAACTCCCAACTTGGTGAATCAGGTTTATGGAGATTACTTACAGGAGAGGGGGTACTTGCAGGTGAAGAAATGACTCAAAGGTGGCTGTATAGCCAAATTCTACTCCAGTATGGGTGATGGTTCACAAAACTGGCAACGTGGAGCACATTGCACAGCCTGTAAAAAGAGGTGCGTCAGTTAGTCTAAACCTCTTGTAGGCAGCTCATCTGGTTTCTGCTGCTTCCAGGTAGCTACTCTGGTCTTAGTCTTTGTAGCTCAGCTTGGCCTAGTGTCTTCTGTGTAGCTTGGTTCTTTCACTCTGGTAGGGAAAAGACCTAGTGAATCTGCTCAGTTTCAGGTACTTCCTGAAGCTCTTTTGAGTTATTTACCTTCCTGTTAAAAGAGCTTCCCTGTCTGAAGGGAAACCATTCCATAACACACACCATGTGGAGAAATTTGTGACCCGTGCATGTCCTGCCCTGCTGGAGGTCAGTCAAGTAAAGGAAATGACAGGTGAACATTGTGTTCAGAGGAAGAGCTCAGTTCAGTGAAGGCAAGGACTGTGATATTTGAATCTCTACTTATAGCAGTTGTGTCCTGTGATTGAATAGTGTTAAAAGCAGTGTTGTAGAAGTATAGAATAGAGATCATGGAACAGGTGATTTTAACCAGATGAAGTCTGCTTAGAAGATTATCTGGTAAGATGGGTATGGTGTTAAAACCAGTAAGTTGTTAAACCAGTGAGTTGTTAAAGTGCAGTTGAGGGAGATGAAAGAGTGTAGGAAGAGATTACTAACCAGGACACTACTTAGGGCATTGTGACAGTAGTACTGGTATGCTCCTACCTAGTATATCATGGCTTAAAAATTCCAAGAAAACTTTTAAGAAGTAGGCAGTGTTAAGTAACCAAGTTAGAACTCTGCCTCTAAGGTCATACTACTGCAAGTATGCCACTGTAGGTTATTTTGAGCATTAAATGAGGTATAATGCATGATAACATAGTTGAGTGGTTAATAAGTATTAGCTGCTATTGTATTTTAGTAGGAAAGTTTTTTATTCCATCATTTAAAACAGTAATCCCATTTAAACATTAAAGATCTCACTTTAAATTTCACATGAAAGAATAAACACTTGTTTTAAGAGAAGGCAGGGTCTCACTGTGTAGCTTGGGCTGGTTTGGAACTCACTATGTAGATCAGGCTGGCCTTGAACTCTGAGATCTGCCTGCCTCTGCCTCCCAAGTGCTGGGATTTAAGACATGTACTATCAAACCCAGTCTTCAAGAGAGAACTTTTAAGTAGAATATGTAGATAGCCTGTGATATAAAATGAATTTCTCCACATATGTTCATCAAGTATTTGTAGAAATAATAGTAACAGATTGTAAAGCAGAGGATTAGTTAATTAAGTAATTAAATGAACTATTTTCAATTTTCACATTTTAAATGTACTGATGTTCAGGCAGTTAAAGGTTATATCAATATTATTGTTTTAAACCTGCTAAATATAACTTTTGATATTTCTAAAGAAAGGGAGGTATAATATAGGTAAAAAGCATGACTGCAAAAATTATACCAAACTATAGTGACAAAGTAATTATTTTCATTCTTTTAAATAGGAAATGTTAAGAGATTTAAACCTTGGTGAAATGAAAAGTGGAGTGCCTGTGTTGGCAGTGTCCTTAGCATTAGAGGGGAAGGCCAGTCATCGAGAAATGACATCCAAGCTGCTTTCTGATCTTTGTGGGACGGTAATGAGCACAAATGATGTGGAGAAATCATTTGATAAGTTGTTGAAAGATCTACCTGAGTTAGCATTGGATACTCCTAGAGCACCACAGGTTTGTGCCATTTTCCTTTTTATTCACATCCTTTCCCTTTGACACTTAGGACAGTAGAAATAATACATGCTCCTAGCAAATTATAACAGCTAGAAGGGAAATGACGCATATTGCTTATAATCTAAAAAATAGCTGTGCACATCTTCAGGTCTTTCCCCCTGGAACTTTGTTTATATTTTTAGTACTGTCTATTAGACCAAGGGCTAGCCACTGCTAGGCAAGTGCTCTACCACTGAGCTGGAACCTGCCCAGCCTTTCTGCTGTTCAGACAGTCTTGATGAAACTGAACTGGGTTTCCGGTCTGACCTCTTTCCCACCCAGTTGTGGATTGTTTTTAGATCATAGGGAATACATGTATTTTCTGCTCATGCTTTTTTATTACATGTACACTATTTTACCAAGAATTAATGTGTGTTGCTATAACAGTTATAATTGACTTATTTGAGTGGCATTTATTAAAACAGAATTATAAGTAGTAACATCCCTTTTGTAACTTTGAAAACATGTAATTGCTGTTTACTAACATTTGCATAAAAATTCAATTTATGAAGAGTTAGTAAATGAAATGGACTTATTTTCCTCCCTCTTTTTATATACACACTTAAAAATGACCATCTGAGTTTATATTAATGATAGAATTTTATAATTATTTATTAATTACAGAAAAAAGGCCAGGACAAAAAAAACCCCCACAATAAACCTGTTAACATTTTGATAATTACTTTTTTATTTCTAGTTTCTTGGTTATTTATTAATATTCTTTTACCTTTATTTAACTAGAAAATGGAATTGTGCCACATAGATTGTTTTGTAGATTTGATTTTTCTTACTAAACGAAACGCATCAAATATCTTTTCCTGTGGCCCCACAGTGTACTTTGCTTTGTGTGCACTGCTGAACCACACCATTATTGTCAGACATTGAAGTTGTTTCCAGTTTCTATAATAGATAATACTGTGGTCACACTTTTAAATGAACATTTGTGCATAACTTTTCTCCATAAGATACATTTTATAGGTGGTTATTTTATTTAAGAAATGAGAGGATTTTTTTTCTTGGCTGTAAGTCATTTTAACAGGTATCATTGATTTTACGTGAAGAATGAGGCAGTGTGCAAAGTACTGAGGACTAAGTAATGAGCAAAACAGATGTAGCTTTCAGTCCTGATGGTATTAACTTGAAGGTCAGTGTAAAGGAGTGTATGTCATGCATAACCAATGGGTATTTGTCCATATCCCAACGTGGATTTTAGCTATTGTGTAGTTCAGCAAGTTTTTATCATTTATCCATTTCAAAATTGTGTCCTAATAAATGTTTATTTCAGTTTTTTTTAACATAGTTCTTTCTTTCTTTCTTTCTTATTATAGTTGGTGGGCCAGTTCATTGCCAGAGCTGTTGGAGATGGAATTTTATGTAATACCTATATTGATAGTTACAAAGGAACTGTAGATTGTGTACAGGCTAGGTAAGCAAGTTAATTTTTGCTTCTTAGAATTTCAAAACAGGAAACTCTACAATATCCTGTAAAGTGACACTCGCATTAATCAGACATTGTGAGCATATAGTTGTCATTTATCTGTTCAATGTTAAAAGAGTGTTGACATGAAACAGGAAGAGGACAGTAATAAAATGCAGAGATTCTGAGCTAATTTACTAGGTTCCCTCATTTCCAGTTACCCTGATCTCCCTACTTGTGAAATGAAAGCATTGGGTGATAGTGTTCACATTTCCTTCTGGTTCTGACACCTGAAGTTAGTGAACCTTGTTTAGCATTCTGTAGAAATATTTTCTTAAAAAATGTGCTTTTCACTTTTGTTCTTTGATTTAGTGAATTATAAGCCAAACGTGGTGTTTCACTTTTCTAAACTTCCTGGAGACTTAGATTTAGACAGCTATGTCTCAGGTTTTCCCAGATACAGATACTAATTTTGTGGGGCTACTTTAGGTCATATAATGAGAAATCCATGGAGTCTGTTAAGGGCAAAGGATTTATTAAGGGGAAAAACGCACTGTACAGAACAGAATTGACACAGGTTCTGGAACACTGTTCCGGCTGCCTGGATCAGTCTCGAATCCAGGTCCCATGGTGGAGCGAAGAGAATGAAGAGAGAGATGCCTACTATCCCAGGTCTTAAGGGTCCATGAGGCCACGCCCCGGGGCATGTACTTCAAGGTCATAGGCAGGTGGAGAGTTACCTGCTGCATCTCTAGGGGCAGTGCTTCAAGGTCATAGACAGAACAGCTCCCCACTAGAGTAATGACCTCCTTGGGTGGGAAAATGTGAATCTGTGTAAAAGTTGTATGTGAAATGTTCCTTCCTGGTTATATATCAGTTATTTTGCAGTGTATTTTGGTCTTTCTTGATGAGAAATGGATGTAAAGGAACATGAGAATGTAAATATTTTGCTACCTAATTTTTATTTGAAAAATTATTTTCAAAAATTATGTTTTTTGTTACATAAAAGTTGTCAATACATAGACACTTNGTAAATTTTTGACGGTGTAGTAAACTTCAGGCATATCTCTGTATTAAAGGGAAAATTTTCTTTTTTCTTGTCTTTATGGTAGAGCTGCTCTGGATAAAGCTACTGTGCTTCTGAGTATGTCTAAAGGTGGAAAGCGCAAAGACAGCGTGTGGGGCTCTGGGGGCGGGCAGCAGTCCGTCCATCACCTTGTTAAAGAGGTACCTGATAAGCATTGTTTTCACTTACATGTGCTCCTTTATAGAGGAAACAATAAAAGACAACTACTCGGTGGTGTTTTTGTGGGTAAGAATTCAATGTGGTCGTAATACCTGCAAGTAAAAAATGGAATAATCTACAAATTAGAAAATAATTATGTAATTATTGCTATTTTCTTCTTTTTTGAGACTTAATGGCATGACTATTAAGAAGCCTGTCATGAATGTTAAGAACACTGTCTGTGAACATCTAAGGGATGCCTGAAATCTTGTTTATAGTAATATTTAGTCTTAAAATGACACTTTTAAAAATGATTCAATAAACATGTATAAGCAGTTTGGGTAGTTTGAGATTACAAGTTAGGAATTATGAGCATTAGAGTTGATACGGTGTTAGATACTTATAAGGATGTTCAGTACATTTGTTAAAAGAAAATTTAGTAATTGAGTTATTTCATTAAAATGCAAGATTTGCTTCCTGTGGATTTTCTCTCATGTTCTTTAACAAGTGGGAAAAATGAAATGTCTAATTGCAGATCTTCGAGACCTGCAGTTAGAAGATTTGTAGTTTATGTGCTTGTTTTAGTGTACTCTTTTTTATTTTGATTTTCAATTAGTTTTTTTGTGTGTATGCATGTTCATATGTGTGTATGCATGTGTGTCTGTGTGTCCAGAGTCAGTAGTAGTCCAGAGGTCAACCTCAGGTCTCATTCCTTAGGAACTGTCACCTTGGTTTTTGTCCCTGAGTCTTCACTGGGACCTTACCTATGAGCTAGGCTGGCTGGACAGTGAGCCCCAGGTATCTCCTTGTCTCTGTCTCTAATGCTGAGACTAGAAGCATGCCATGCCCAGTGTTTTACATGGGTAATGAGGATCAAAGTAAGATATCAACTTGCATGACAAGAACTTAAGTGACTGAGCTGTTGCTTTGACCCTCAGTCTCTTCTATGTCTCTAGTTTAAGTGGTAAGGAGCTCAAATGCGTAGTTACAGTTGACCATTTTTGCTTTTACATAGGAGCGAATAGATATGTCAGGTCATGATTGCATTGTCTTTTAAAAATTTGAAGAATTGGCCAGGCGGTGTTGGCGCACGCCTTTAATCCCAGCACTCGGGAGGCAGAGGCAGGTGGATCTCGTGAGTTCGAGGCCAGCCTGGTCTACAGAGTGAGTTCCAGGAAAGGTTCCAAAGCTACACAGAGAAACCCTGTCTCAAAAAACCAAACCAAAAAAAAAATTTTTTTTTAATAATTACAAGAAAACTTTAAAATATAAAAGTTGTTAATATCCCAGGGATATTAGGCAAGGAAGTGCAATAAGGGTATCCTGACTAGAAAGGAAGATGTAAAACTAGCTCTCTTTTCAAAGTGATACATAGGTTGAAGAATCCAGGCGAATCTACAGAGAAACTCCAAGAACCCAAGCTTAACCAATAGTAGCAAATTTGCACATTACAAGATCAATTCAGTTCTTTAGGATTGAATGAATAATCAGAAATGAAAATGTAGCTGTATTTATAAAAGCATAAAAATAGAATATGATGAAAATTAACAAAGGTAATTCAGGTCTTCGACACTAAAAGCTGAAAACATTGAAAGATATGCTACATCTATGGATTATAAGACAATATTGTTAAGATGATAATACTCTCTGAAGGGGATATTTTGAGAGATTGACAGACTCTTAGAATATGTGAATTATCTTTTAATTAAAAAGATTGGAAATAAAACAATATATGAATTTGAAATTAAAATTATTTTGGGTACTCATTTAAATGGAAGCAAGGGTTCAAGTAAAAGTACTTCCACTTTTTAAAAAATGTCTATTTTTTAAGATTTATATATGTGTGTGGAGGCCTGCTTCTCTGTATGTGTAGTGTGTGTGTGCACACGCATGTGCACCAGAGGCCTTTGCATCCCCTGTAACTGAGCTAGGGGCAGTTGTGAGCTACTGTGGGTACTGGGAACTGAACCCAGGTCCACTACAAGAGCTGCAAGTGCTGCTAACCACTGAGCTGTCTCTTCAGCCCCATGTTTCACTTTCTTAATGGCATAACAGATAAACCTTAAATAACATATCTTGTAGTTTTTAGTAAAAATATTTGAAGTAGTAAATATTTATACAAAATATATTAAGTACATAATACATATATTTATGTTAAATATTCTTTGTGTATGTGTGTAGTGTGTATGTATTGTATGATGTGGTGCACTCATGCATATGAGCTATGAGTTTTTGTGTCTGTGCACATACATGGACGTAAGGTGTCTCCCTCTATTACTCTACCGTCTTGTCTAGAGACAGAGTCTCTCACTCAGCCAGTGATCTTTTGTCTTGACTTACCAGCTAGTGAGCTTCTGTGATCCTCTGCCTCGCAGTGCTGGCATTACATTTATGCACAATAATGCCTGCTTTATTATTATTTTTTATGTGAGTGTGGGACTTTGAACTCTGGTCTTCATGCTTGTAGTGCAACCACTCTTTCCCAGTGAGCTGATCCCTAGCCTCAAATATAGACTTTTTAAAACAAAAAAGAAACTACTAATTAGGATGTAGTTTAGTGGTAAAATTTTACTTTATTTTTAATGAAGAAACTATAGAAGTTGAAGTAGAGGATATTTAGATGAAGTAATTTTATTCAGCCAGTCAAAATTGACTTAGTGCTACTAGATACAAATGCTTTTCCCAGAAAATTTGTAAGGAAGATTATTTTTAGTTGAAAAGCTCTTTTGCTGAATAAAATTTACCATTTTTTTTTCTAGAGTCAGAAATGATACCATACAGGCTTTAGTTGGGAGTCAAGAATTGTCTCCTTTGCTGTGACTGAAGTTCAATTACTGAATGTTATTTTTTAATTCAGTATTTTAATATGTTTGGGTGTTTTGCCTGCGTATAAGTCTGTATACATGTATGCAGTGCTCTCAGAGGCCAGAAGAAGGCATCGGATCCTCATAGATGGTGGTTAACCACTATGTGGGTGCTGGAAATTGAACTTGGGTCCTCCAGAAGAGCAGGCATTGTGCTTTTAACCACTGAGCCATCTCTCCACCTCCCACTAACTGTATTGAGATACTGAGTTTCAAGTCCTCAGTTGTAGAGAGAAGAGAAACTGGAAATGTTTGTTCCTGTAGTAAGGCCCCATCATCTTTTCCTTTCTGGCTCTCATTGCATTGAGATCATCCTGATCCTTCGTGGTATTCTAAAAAGTGATGAGACTCTACGTTAGTGCCCTCTAGTGGTAGTTAACCCCCTGCCCTTTTCAAAGACTTAGTTTAATTATATATTTTTGTGTGTGGGTGTGTGCATTTGAGTTAGGTGCCGGTGGAGGACAGAGTTGTGGGATCCTAGGAGCTGGAGTTAACAGGTGGTTGTGAGCTGCCTATAGTGGGTGGTTGGAAATACATCCTCAGGTCCTCTGCAAGAACACGGCATGCTCTTAATTGCTGAGCCATCTCTCCAGCCCCCAAAGCCTTTATTTGTTTGTTTATTTTTTTTTGAGACAGGGTTTCTCTGTGTAACAGCCCTGGCTGGAACTCACTCTGTAGACCAGGCTGACCTCAAACTCAGAGAGATCTACCTCTACCTCCGGAGTGCTGGGATTAAAGGTGTTGTGCTACCACTGCCTGGCAAATACCTTATTTTTAATAGGATACATTGGAAGTTACATTGTAGTTACAAGCCAGATTATCTACATTATAAAACATGCTTGTAGGTACCAGTGATTCCTTAGAAAAGTACTGCATTTGCTTCATAAATGAACCATTCAAAGCCTGAGAGTTTTTTAATTATGAAAAAGTTCTTTTATGATACCACCATGTCAAATCCCTATGTTCAGTATTGCGTGAATGTAAGTAAATCATTTAGGTAAGTACACATCTTTTAAAAATTAGGAGTTCTAACATTTCAACTTTTATATCTCATAGATTGATATGCTGCTTAAAGAATATTTACTCTCTGGAGATATCTCTGAAGCTGAACACTGCCTTAAGGAACTGGAAGTACCTCATTTTCACCACGAGCTTGTGTATGAAGTAAGATTACATTCTCACACCAAAGAGGATTTTCAAGGGTTCTTCTTACACCACAGTGACCAGTGTTTATTTAATAATACAAAGCTTTTTTTTAAAAATACTAAAATAATTTATAAGTTTATGTAATCATTATAAAAACCATGTAAACATTATATGTTAGAGAGATTAAATGTTTAATAACACAAAGCTTTTTTTCTTAAAAATACTAAAATAATTTTTAAGTTTATGTAATCATTACAAAAACCATGTAATCACTATATATTTAGGAGCAGTTTCTCATGAACTGATGAACAAAAATTAATTTACTCTTTTCAATTTTTAGGCCATTGTAATTGTTTTAGAATCAACTGGTGAAAGTGCATTCAAGATGATCTTAGATTTATTAAAATCCTTGTGGAAGTCTTCTACCATTACCATAGACCAAATGAAAAGAGTATGTATGACATTATTTCAAATAAGTTTTTAAAAGGCTTATATCTCAACTATATAATTGAATAAAGGTTATGAATTGTTAATGAAAGTTTCTTTTAGTGCATGTGTAGCATGCCGGTAGATTTTATTTGACCTTTTAAATCTTTTGGATGTGAAACTTGTAACTAGTTTTGGAAAACACTTCAGTCTTTATTGTTTTTAAAGTATGATTGTTCGCCGGGTGGTGGTGGCACACACCTTTAATCCCAGCACTCGGGAGGCAGAAGCAGGCGAATCTCTGTGAGTTTGAGGCCAGCCTGGGCTACCTAGTGAGTTCCAGGAAAGGCGCAAAGCTACACAGAGAAACCCTGTCTCGAAAAACCAAAAAAAAATAAAAACTAAAAAAAATAAAGTATGATTGTTCAATTTGTGAGATAATGATATTTTCCTTTTCTCGTGTTTAGGAAAAAAAACATTTAAATTGCATTTCTTTTCCTACTTAAAATTGTATGTGTTTTTTGACTGGTGAAATTATTTATATTTTTATACAAGATAGTAAATGTAGATGAGGAAATAGGGAATTTGTTCATTGTCTAATATTTGCTTGGTGCTCTTTAGAGCGTTTTTAAAGAAAGCAAATATACTTTATTTTCAAGGTTTAAATCTTGACTTGTTTTGCCAGTTTGCACTGTATCAGTTTATGGTACAGTGGTGGGTTGTTTCATGGCACCATGCATTTTTATACAGGCTAACAATTTTATGTGCAATTTTCTTCTAGGGTTATGAGAGAATTTACAATGAAATCCCAGATATTAATCTGGATGTCCCACACTCATACTCTGTGCTTGAGAGATTTGTGGAAGAATGTTTTCAGGCTGGAATCATTTCCAAACAAGTCCGAGATCTTTGTCCATCAAGGTACTGTATTTAAATACTACTTTCTCATTGTAAAATACTGAACAAGATACTTGGGGAGAAACAAGTGTGAAGCTTGTTTGTCCCCTTGCAACTGTGGATTTGGAGGGAACTAACTTTATAGAGTGTAGATGTTTACCAGGCTATTAGTAAATTAAGAGTAGGTATTATCACCAGAAACATGAGAAAATTGAAGATTATTTAATGAACCTTCACAGTCTCATGACTAGTGCATTGTATAGGCAAAGTTTGGATTCAGACTTTCCTAGACGTCAAAGGTCTAAACTCTTTCCTGTACTCTGGCTTCCTTTGCTTCCCATGATGGAGAACTGACACTTGTTAGAAAGTGTGCATGTGGGAGTGTTTTTCTTTGGAAGGAATTATATTTGTACGCCTAGGATATAACTTAAAAGAGGTGATAAGGGCTTTTCCTCTTAAGATTAATAAGGCTGTAATAAGTTAAATAGTTGTAGCCCAACTTATATTTTATGTACAATTTTGTTTGTTCTTTTTAAGTCTGAAAAATGTAAGCTTTGAATTTTTGTTTTGCAAAGCGTCTGAGAAAAACTATTTCTAAAGTTTAGAAGCTCAGAGAGAGGAAGATGGTGGAAATGCAGATTGTGGCTAGATATCCTTCGTCACACAGCATCAATGAAACTTCCACCTTGGTGTGGCCCTTTGGTCGCTGTCTCATCCCACCCTGACCTTAGCTTTGCTGTTAAGAATACAGAGCAGATTCCCGTCAGCACTTTATGGTTTCTGTTTAAGATTTTTTTAAAGCTTGTGTTTGAAAGTATGGTTATTTTTATTTTTATTGAGGCTTTAACTCGAGTCATTTGAAGAGTTCCTCTGGTTGTATAGCATTATACCAAACAACTTTGACTTTTGTCCTCTAAGCGTTAGCTTTTTTTGTGTTAAGTGCACTGCATGTTTGCATGTTTGTACATGTTGGTCTGGGGGCAGAGAGTAGGGGCTAATGCTACACCAGATCTGTTTACACTTACTGATGTAGGCTGCTGGCCTGCTGTTCTCTTGGGAGAGTGCTGCTAGAGTAGCTAGAGTGCAGTTACTTTATTAGAGAAGAGCTTCTTGAGTTTTCAAACAACAGTCAAGAATCCTCTTATGGGACATATAGGCTAGAAGTCAGATTCTCATTTGGTTGTCTACAGATTAGGACTTTTCTAAGGCCAAGGGAAATTTAGTTATTAAACATTTTAGCAATATTATTTGTTAACATTTATTTATTCATTTGTTTGTTTTATGTGGATTTGTGTGCTCATGTCCTGGTACGTATGTGGAGGTCAGAGGTCAACTTTTGGCAGTTCATTTTGTACTTCTACCATGTGGGTCTCAGGATTGATCAGGTTTGCTGGCAAGAGCCTTTACCTGCTCTGAACCACCTTGCTGGCCAAAACTATATTTTGTTAAGTTCTATAGTTCCATCTTTCATATTTCTCATTCATGTTTAAAGTCCTTAGGTTCAACTCACTTGCTTTCACATAAAATAGAAGTAAATACTAAAGTCTAATTAAAATGTCTTTATTTTCTGTTTTAACTTTTATTAATAACTAAGTAGATAAGGAAGTTCATTAGTAATTATCTGAGCTACTCATAACTTGCTCTTTATCTGATGTTTTCTAAGGCTAAGGTATCTAGTAGGTAAAAAATCTTTTCAAAGGAATTCAGACATGCTGGCCTTAAACAGCAGAACTTTAAGTTTTAAATATGTAAACAAAGAAGTCAAGGTTTTAACGGTTTTCATAGAATCAGATTTTTACCTGCTGTTGTTTTTGTCCTTTTTGTTACAGGGGAAGAAAGCGTTTCGTAAGTGAAGGAGATGGAGGCCGTCTTAAACCAGAGAGTTACTGAACATAAGAACTCTTACAATCTTAGGTGTGAGAACGGCAGAGCTGAACTGTAAGAGTTGTTAGTGCAGATTTTTTTTTTTTTTGGGGGGGGGTACAAGGCATTTCTGAATTTTTATAAACATACATTTAATGGGGATTTTTGAAGGAAGTATTTTCTTTCTTTTTTTTTTCTTTGAGGGGAAATTAAAGGAGGAACAGCAGAGTAACCACGTAAGTGTGGACTCTTCTGATAAGCTACTTTTTCTAAGTGCCATGTTTATGATCTAATCATTCCAAGTTTTGCATCGATGTCTGACTGCCACTCCTTTCTTTCAAGGACAGTGTTTTTTTGTAGTAAAATCACTGGTTTATACAAAGCTTTAGTTAGGGGTGAAGTGAAGCTACTAAGCCCCATGTTGCTGCTGTGGAAATGCTGTGCTTGGGGAGTAAAAACACACACACACACAGACACCAGACACCCACACACATACACTTTGTCTTAAAGGATTTTTAAAAGACGAGTTAGTCATGAGACTTTTTCATCTTTCCAGGGAACACATTGATTGGTCTTAAGTACTAGACAGTTAAGTAAATGGTGGCTGGAACATCTATTTTTCTACAAAACTGGAAAAATGAACCCGGTTCTACAAGAATGTACAACCAAATAAAACGTGAAGCAGTGTTGACTCTAGTGGGAGTACGTTTATTTTGTCTGTAGAAAACTTTGTAGGTTTCCCATCTAAACCTCATTAGGCCATGTGTTCAATCTCAACAGTGTAAGACAAACAAAAATACTTTGCTTTTTTCTTGAGACAGAGCTTTGTTATGTAACTTTGGCTGATAACTCTTTAGGTAGTCCAGGCTGTCCTGAAACTCATGGTAGTCTTCCTGTGTCTATTCAGTGTCCTGAGTGCTGGGAATAAAGGCATGGACTACCATGCCTGGCTTTCAAAACAAGTACATTTGAGCTTAGTAAATTCAAGTTATGACAAACTTTTTTTTTAACCTTCAAGTTTTAATTAAAAAAATAAAAACAAACTTTTTTTTTTAACCTTCAAGTTTTAATTAAAAAAATAAAACAGGACTAGAGAGATTGCTAAGTAGTAGTGAGTACTTGCTGCTCTTTCACAGGACCCAAGTTGGATTCCTAGCACCCACATTGGGTGACAGCTCACAACCTCCAGTAATTTGAGCTCTCTTGGGTACCAGATGTTCTCTTGTGGCTTCTATGGACACTGCACATAGGTGGCATACACACAGACACATAAAAATCTTAAAGCAGTGTAATAGTGGAAAAGCAGCCTTTTATGGATATACTAGGGAAATAACATGCACACTTTCATCTTTTGTTTACTGATCTGGAGTTTAATGAAGTTTGTCTAATATATAAACAGCTCTTAAGTTCTGTTAACATGTTTAAAAAGGTATTCTGCAAGTACTTTATCTAAATATCAATTTGTAATTACCAATAATTAAGTTACTTTAAAGAGATCATATTTCTAGCCTATTTTATAAAGGCTAATTACTTAGTAAGGTTTCAAAGTCTGTGGTAATTGAAGGTGTCTAGTGACTATAGTAAACCATTACATTGATAATTTTCAAAATAGTTTCTTGGTTACAGGGCTAGATACAGTCTTTTAGAAAAAAATCCCTCTAGTGTTCATACTTCATGGGCTCTTTAAGCTCATATTGCTTAGGTTTATTACTGTGATGGCTATAATAAGCATTTCTAAATTTTTGTATTTGGTACTCAAGTAACAGTTATGTAATTCTCTGTTTATTAAAATTAGTGTAATTAAAAGCTTAGTTGACTCCAGAATAGCTAAAGGTTTCTTAAAAATTCAAATTTGTTTAAGAAACCAGTTTTGTTATTACGGCTGTCATTATGGTCAGGCTGCATACCATAAACATGACATGGTACATAACTGGTTAAGTTTGTTTTTGGGTAATATATAAGCCCAACAATATATTCAAGAATAGAGTGGCCGGGCGGTGGTGGCACAAGACTTTAATCCCAGCACTCGGGAGGCAGAGGCAGGTGGATCTCTGTGAATTCAAGGCCCTCCTGGTGTACAGAGTGAGTTCCAGGATAGATTCCAAAAGCTACAGAGAGAACCTCTATCTCGAAAAAAACAACACACAAAAAAAATACTTTATTTTCAGATTTAGGTGTCTAATGAAGAAATCCTTCATCCATAAAAGATGCATTTGATTTCTTACATTCATAACAATAGGTATGGTGAATAAGGTAATTTATAATTTTAAAAACTTTTCAAAAATCCCATAAAACTTGGTTCAAAGCTTTCTTTTTTAACACAAATGTTTAAGTTCCCAAATTTGTTTTTTGAAACTATGAATGTCCAGTTTGATTATGTATTTTCAGCCTATAGAT
Organism: Neotoma lepida; assembly: GCA_001675575.1. Classification (NCBI taxonomy): domain Eukaryota; kingdom Metazoa; phylum Chordata; class Mammalia; order Rodentia; family Cricetidae; genus Neotoma; species Neotoma lepida. The sequence goes on along the minus strand of LZPO01045957.1, from coordinate 1,318 downwards.
GTAGAATAGTTTCTAGTTCCTGAACAGGTAAGATGGGGGTGTCCCCTTAAAGTGGTACTACTAGTCAGTGGGCTATTTGCTGGTCTTCTTTTTCGGCCATTTCTTGTTGGCGGATTGTATCCTGTGCTGCTTGCTGCATTTTCTCCAGTTTTTCCAGAGTCAGAGATTTTAAGGGTAAAAGCTTGGGTTTACACAGCACCATTGTGGTTACATCTTCCACAGATAACTGCCCTATTAATAAGAAATAAGAAATTAATTTGAGAAAGATGCCTGGTCAGTTTGATTTGCAACTAGACTGTAAGTGTAAAATCTTACTGCCAATGAAAAAGTTTCTGCTCCTAGACTGACAAATCCCAGAGGCAACATTTCTGAACACTGAAGAGTCGGGAAACGAGCTGATAAACAAGATAGCTTTTGGGCCAAATGTTTAATTGGAAGAATATATACACAACACAAAAATATAGCAAGGTGCAATATTTAATATGAATGCTCAAATTACAAATGGTTTAACTGGAATGGTTAGCTTTTTCTCACTAGAGTTTGATTTTAGGTTACTTTCCCCATATTTTCAGTCTTCCTTTGAATTCCATTTCACTGAGAATTTCATATTGTATTTTGCACTGTGAGGTACAACAGGATTTATAGTTATAAGAAACAGTACTTAACTTGGTATCCTTTTGTTGAACAAGTGAGAATTTCTTTACAGCCTACTCATGAAAACACAATAGAAGTGAGTGGACAGTAAGTGAGGCGTGTAACCACAGTAGTTGCAGATACTTAGCTATTCTGCTGTGTGATACTGCCCATCACCTGATATGTCTATTAGTCTACAACCAAAATACTTGAGATATACCTTGTTTTGGAAGGACTTCACGGAACATCGACTTCACTTCTGCCATCTGTAACTGCTGGATACAGTGCTTTTGCTCCTTCAACGAGAAATCAATTATTAACATTAAAATTCCCAAAGAATACTTGACACCATAACTGAAACCACAAATACTACAGAAAATAAACTACCCCATCTGTAAGATTTTCTCATCCGTTTTCTGTGGTTTTCTGAAATAAGGGTGAGATATTGTATGTGTATCTAGATCTTATCAATTGTTAGGCATTCTAATTTCCCATCTTAGGAAAAAATTGGTAAAACTTCAGTTTTCTTTTGCATTTTTTTTGTTTCTTTTTTTTTGAGACAGGGTTCAGGGTTTCTCTGTGTATCCCTGGCTATCCAGGAACTCTCTTTGTAGACCAGGCTGGCCTTGAACTCTCAGAGATCTGCCTGCCTCTGCCTGAGTGCTGTGGGATTAATGGTGTGTGC
>LZPO01045955.1:0-19244 GCA_001675575.1 Neotoma lepida | reverse complement strand
TGCTATTGCAGTATAATAACATACACACTTGCAAGGCCCAAACACTGAAGGAACATATAATTCTAACAAGCTAAGCACAGAACCAGGAGTGACCTAGCCTCCTACAGTTGCCAGAGTATGATATGAATAGGTGGAGTAACAATAAGAAGGGGAGTGGTGTACTCAGGAAGAATGTATCAGAAAAGGATGAAAACACACAAAGAGAAGCAATCTGGACCAGAGTAAAAGATGATAACCTAGTACAAAAGACAGATGTCACCAATCCCTGGTGCTATTTAAGGAGAAGAAAGGGCCTGAATTTGGTAGGCTCCAGAGCCTGGTATTTTCTATTTCATCCCTATCTTCTTGGTCAGCATATTGGAATGTCCATGGACATGGAGGTTCTATGACCTAGGGAATATTACTTGTTCCATTTATTAATGTATTTCCAGCATCTTACATAATGTCTTGCATTAGTAGGAACTCTTTAAGTGCATATAAANGAGATGATATAAACACCCAGTTTCAGGGACCTCACCTCTTAGTTTCACATAAATGCATTTGTTCGTGGACCTCTAATGCAGAGGAAAACTGAGTGACTTACCTGTCACACCTCCTTCAGGGTGCTCACTGATAGGAAAGCATAAAAGAGAATGAATTCTTATGTTAAAAGCATAACTCTGTCATTCAGACCTTAGTTCTTTAGTTATCTTAGACCTTAGTTATCTTGNTTTGAGCCCCGCATCTTGCAAACTTTGGGCAAATCCTCAGAATGAAAACATCTCCCCACTGACCCTGCAACTGTTAGTTTCCATTTCTGAAACAGCTTTGAAGAGGAGAGCGCTTCTTTCTACAGGACACATTTGTCAGGAAATGATACTAAAGTANATGGGGCACCCATATACTAAAGTTTGAAGAGAGATGATATATAAATACATGGGAGTCATTAAAGCTGTCATTACTAACAACAGGGATTTCTTGTGTGAAAATAAAGACAAGACATTCAAGATCAGGACGCCAGCATTAGCTAACAGGAGCAATGCAATTCAATTGCTCTTTATCCAGCTAACTCATCATTTCCAACATTTGGGAGGCCAACATGGCAAGCCAAGCTCTACGTCTGACATCATATCTGGTAAATTCAACTGTCAATGGCATGCTGTGTTGATGGACAATCAGTTTTCTTTCCTTAAGTTAGTGTTAGTGAAGTTAGATAGGGATATGGAGTAATTCAATGTTCATTTCTATCCCTTGTTTATTTTCTTCATGAACAATTAAATGCAACTTTAAAGGCTTCTGGGAGAAAACAGATGATACTGTAGGACTTGTTTTATTGTTGAGAAATACAAGAAATGGAACTAATGAGATTACTTGATACTTACATGATATAAAGTTGGTTTGTATTAACAAATCATAGCTTGCTTAGTTTCTTTTGTAGGAACAAAATTTTATTTAGTGAACACAAAATAACAGGTGTCTTTATATGCTGAANGCACACAGATGAATCAAGATTTTATCCCTGATGAACTCACAGGCAGACAGAAACTGTTTATTGGAGAGACATTTAAAATGGGCTTTTCCTTATAAAAAGATCTTATTCGCTGGACACCAGGAAAATATGCTATAATGAGAAGAAGGTTTTGATTCTTTGATGTTTAAAAGAAGAAAATAGTTTTGGGTCTATGATGGTAAATTGAATACAACAATCTGATAACGTATACTTTTCAGTAAGTTTTAAATGGATCATTTTGGGTCCTTGTTGTATATAGACTTTGTAGCCTTAGGAAGGTTCTTTAAGCTTTTGACATATAGTTTGCTCATGTGAACAATGAGGGCTAGAGATACATTTGGCTTTGATATCATGCCATCTAGTAGATTCTCAATTAAAGGCTGGCTATTGTTGGCACTGGACTAATTCTGTTATGCTTTTCAATATTAGTCACTCTTTAGTTTTGTTAGAGAACCATTAGGCTAGACATATTTCCTTTTCATTTATTTCAGAGTGTATAGTTTTGGAAAATAATTCTAGCAATGAAACTTGTAATTTTAATCATATGTATACTACATTCATAGCATTTTAAAATTAGACAATGATTCAGTTTATAAGTGGTAGTGAATATCACTTAGTCAACAATTCAAGAGAAAGTTTCCATGAATCAGAAAACTGGTCAACAAAAAAGTGGTTAATGATCTAGTTCTTAAATTTCAAATATTGTATAACTTATGGCTAGATAAGTTGTATTGCCCTGGAAAGCCAAAACAGAGTCAGCCAGATATTGTAGTGGAGGTTCCCAGACATGGTTACGAACTCTCCTTTCAAATACGTATTTATAGTACCAACCTGAGTTTAAATGGGAGCTTCTGTGAATGAATGGCTCCCAAACCTTTAGTTTGGAAAGTTCCATTACTTGATTCTTTCTTTTTTTTTTTTTTTTTTTTTGTTTTTTTTTGTTTTGTTTTGTTTTGTTTTGTTTTTCGAGATAGGGTTTCTCTGTGTAGCTTTGGCGCCTTTCCTGGAACTCACTCGGTAGCCCAGGCTGTCCTCAAACTCACAGAGATCCGCCTGCCTCTGCCTCCGAGTGCTGGGATTAAAGGCGTGCACCACCATCGCCCGGCTTCCATTACTTGATTCTTATAGCAGAAACTCAAAGATGTCCCACACAGCCATTTTCCCTTCCTGGGGATCACGCCTTGTGTGTCTCCTTCCCCCAGGNTATGGGTAGGAACAGCCACTTTCTTCTAGCCAACAGAATGTGGCAAAAGAAATGATACCTGTGCTTTATGATTGCCATTACTCAGGCTTCTAGTTTCTGTCTTGTTATTAATCTTTCTCTTCCATACTTCTCTGACGACACAAGCTACCATTTTGTGATTGGCCTACCGAAAGGTCCACGAAGCCTCAGGCCTCTAGCCACCGATAAACTGAGACCTTCAGTCCAACAACCCACCAGAAACTCAATCCTGCCAAGGACCATGTGAAACCATCCCCAGGCAGGCTGCCAGATGAGAGAGAAACCACTCCTGGCTAANACCTTGACTGCAGAGCACTCAGTGAAACTGTGCCCAGACTTCTGACTCACAGCAACTGGGAGATAATCAATTTGTATTGGTCTAAGCAGCTGATCTGGCAGTGACCTTGTCAGATAGCACTGCATTTCTGCAGTGAAGTTGGAATGCAGAGAAAGGGTGCTGCTTGTGCAGTTTAACTAGGGCAGGAGGAAGGTTGGTCTGTTTTTCTAGCAAGATTTTTAAGAGCTGCTTATTAATTATTACGGTAGTGATGGTTTCTGATGATGATGACACAGTTTATAAAACTCTTAGCGGGTTCTTGAGGGTTGGCAGTTAAATAACTTTGATTTAATTTCTGGATTCAGTAGACAAATGTCCATGGAAAACCCAATCTGAATTCCATTGTAAAATTTCCATAGACTCCACCCACTCCCTGTATCACAAATTCATTGGTAAAAGGAAATTAAGTTTCTCTTTTATGCCCAGGAATTCCAAAGCCTATCCATNTGGATAGTAATGTGATAAAACTTTGGATACCAAGCCTTTCAAAAAATTTCATGTATTGGATTTCTCTTTTTAGAAAACAAATCTAATTATCATCAAAGAAAATTCCATCATGTAGATGACAGAACCATATTTGATTATTAATATTTAGCAATACAGTATTACTAATAAAACTAATACTCATTTTATCTAACTTCTTGTCATCATAATTGAAGTAAATAGTAATTATCAGTTGACTGATTCAGTTTTTAATTTGCTCACTTTTTAAAATATTAATTCCCATTTTGGAAATGAAGAGTCTGTGATTCAAAGAGATCAGAACAAATCCTTTCAGACTTGCAGAATAGCTCAGAATTAAGACAAGAAAGAAGATCCTTGGATTCTTATCTGGTGTGCCTTTCCCACTTGACTGCCTTTGCCTTTAATTATTTCAATTACAGCTTTAGGTCAGCTTTTATTGCCTGTTTTGTATTAAGTTATATAATATAACCCACAATAAGTGTATAATTTTTCTTTAAGTTTAGTGGCCAGAATTTTTGTACATTACAAATGGAAAGGACACCCAAGCTTGTGATGGAATATATGGTAAAATGCAATAACTAGAAATTATAGTTTATTGTCTTGGCCTCTGTGCCCAGAAATATGAAGAGTTTGTTGTCTTGACCTCTTTTTGAAGAATACTCACTGCCGCCAATGTGCTTCCTTAAGGAGCTAGCAAGCTATATGAGTTCCAGCATCAATAGCCTTCAAGCTCTCAGGCTCAGTATAGCTGAAAAATGAGGTCTGGGGAAGTTTCTAAAGCCCTGAACAATGTTAGAGTTTGCCCATTTTATGATCAAGTGAACTTTCTCGCTTTAAGGGAAAAATAAATCATTGTTAAAATAAAATCTCATCATATGGAAGCCAAAAGGGTGCACCTTAAAAAAATAACAAAACACACACACACCACCACCACCACCACCACCACCAACAACAACAACAAAACAAAGAAACTCTCCCTACACAATAGGATAAAGCAAATAACAGAGTTTGTTTGGTTAATGCTGTGGTTGCTGATGAAAGTGAAGTAGGCTTAAGGAAATACTCATTTTAAAAATAACAAGAGAGCAACATAAACTCACTTAATAGAAAAATGAATGGATTTGATACAAGGACTATTTTATAAGAACACAACTACAAGTTTTAAAATCCTGCTCAAAATCCTTTTTCTTTCAGTCAGTTCCTTATTTCCGATGAAACCACCAATTGTCCACATTCTTTCCCATTTTTCCTTTCCTTTATTTCATTTTGATGCTGCAAATGGTATGAGATGTGGAGAATGGCTACCAGAGCTTGTGCATTGNTTTAAGGTGCATGGCTGGAGAAAAGTAGCTTGGGTATAATTGCTAACACAAAATTGTTTTTCTAATGATATATTTTCAGTCTGGTTGACCTATTATTAGCAAGTTCAAAGTAAGCAAAACATCCATTTCAGTAAACATCTAATATGTCTTATTGTGCCAATAAAATCTTTGTGAATAAACATAGGGAAAGTACAAGATTACAAATTAAAAATACCCCCTTCTACTAAAAACAACAAACACACGTGNGTTCATGTATATAGAAGATTCTTGGCCATGTAGATTTGTGTAATGCATATGTTTTGATCACCCGTAGTGAAAAAGTGAATATGATATCTCTTATCTGCATTTCTATCTGTGGAAATCAATTNTAAAGTCCTGGTTAGAAGTTATTCCCTCCAATTCCAGGCAAACACTTGCAGGGGAAATCTGTTACTGTGTATCATGAAGCACTGGTCCTGAAAATCTCCAGTTTCCTCCCTTGACAGTGCTTTTATAGTTATCCCATTGGCTCAGAGTTTGGGGAAGCTTCATATGTGGTATTTTTCAGAGAGGATGCCAACCCCTCCTGTCTCTTCTATAAAGAGTGAACCCAGAAGACATCTAAGTAATACCAAAAAGTCAGGGCTAGATTGGATTTTGGGCAATATGTGTAGATGGCAGCTGAAACTAAGCGCTGATGTGAGGAAGTCTGGTGGGATTAAGACCCACAGTCAAAAGTCCTTAAGACAGCCACAGAGCATCCTCTATGTTGAAGCCTGTCTTTTGCATGTGTGCACCCATGCTGGAAAGCCACCAGGAGGTCACAGATCATGCAGAAGAATCAACACAATGCCACAGGCTGATGACAGGTTGACATCTAAGGTCATGCACCAGTTTTCTTTGGGGATGCCCATATAGACCAGAAGAGTTGCATCAGCAAAATGTCACTGAAAGCTGTCACCAAATTCAGCAAACAAGGCAGAGCACTGCTCACTAATGCACCNATAGCCCATAAGTCCAGAATCTGTAATGCCTTTCTGTAAGGCTGCAAAGTGTTTCTTGATCAAAACATAGAATCATAAACTCTACAGAGATTCGAGGTGCCAGGATTCCTCATTCCTGTGATGTTTTCCCAAACATCCCCATTCTTGAATAATTTTAGCCAAGTTGAATAGTAGTGCAGATAACCAATGCTGAGAAAGAGAGTAAAAACAGGGAAGTGCAAATGCATGCACAGCATGAGAAGACACTTCTCCGTTTTTATAAGAAGGATGTAATAAAGAATCAGTGCATGTAATAAAGCTACAGTGCATGTAGCTTCTTGGCAGTGGTTAGCAGCACAGACTCTAGTCAGAGACAGGTGAGACTTAGTCCTAGCCCCTTATCTGGGGACACCATTTAACAACTGGGCTTCAGTTTCCTCACTGAAAACAGCAAGCTTAATAATTGTACCTATCTTCACTAAGAGGTTGAAGAAAAGATTAAATTAAATACATATGTAGGGAATTCATTGAATAGCCTGATGGTAAATTGTGAAAATGGTAGCTACCTATACAATAAAATTATTATCAGTATTACTAATTTTAATTAGGAAATGTTTTTCAAAAGTAATCACTAAATTTAACTTGTGTGTCATCTGATCTGGAAGTATAATAAGGGTATCTAATTCTTTCTGGTTTAGTGAGTCAAACAGAAAACCAAAACAAATTGAATCATTCAACTGGTGTATTTAGAATTGCTGATGATTATAGCATTCAAGAAAGTCAGCGAAACACAGAAANTGCAATTCAACTATTCTTGAAAATCTCCAAAATCAGTTTTCATTTGTGTAGTCTAACAGTGGATAAGACTTTTTCATTTTTTAAAAAAAATGTATATTTAGGGTCTTTTTAAAAAGAGGCATCATGCAAGTTGAACACAGAAGAGATAAAAGATGCTAATGGAAGGAGGGAACACCAAATTCTTTTATGCCCCATATGAATTTATAAAATGAATGCATGCTGTTTGCATAGCTCTGTACACTTTTCATGGGAAATTCAGGCTATCAACACTTTATTTCATCACACAGTCACACACACACAAAACCATGTGTTAGCCTCCTTGTTCTAAGTACTAATTCAAATAATACTGCCATCATCAAATTTTAAGAGGGGGGTGATATATATATATATATATATATATGTGTGTGTGTGTGTATATACATATGTACACATATATATGCATACACATATGCATATGAATTTTTTAGGTTGTTTAATTTAATTTTATATGTATGAGTGTTTTACCTGCATTTAAGTGCGTGTAACCTTCTCCTGGTACCACACAATCCAGAAGAGGATGTTGGATCACCTGAATACTTGTGAGCNTCTGCATGGGTGCTGGGAATTGAATCTAGGTCTTCTGCCAACGAAACAAGTGCTCTTAACGAGTGACCATCTCTCTGGCTCCTCTAAGTAAAAACACCTCTAGAACACAGAGTCAGCAGTATCAAAGGTCCTGGTGTAGTATCATTTGTGTTGACTGTGTTGAATCCTCACAGTGCTCTAAAACAGGAAGACTGTTTGCCGACAATTTATACTACCAGATACCAACTCAGGCCTCTGTCCAGCTTCACATTGTCAACATTCATGGAAACATGAGCAATTACAAAGTCTCTGAGGATGCTGAAGTTTGGATTGTAAAAGATGAGATGGATAGATTTCATATTTTCATTGCAGATTCTTTTTCTTTTTCAAACTGCTGAGCATAATTTTTTTAAAGGCAGGAAATGCAGCTAGTGTTTGTTTCTAGCATGGCTTCTGTTTTGAGATTTCTTCTTTGTAGGAGAAATGTGTTGCCCAGCTGTCTAGAATCCCAATCAGGATACTGTTTCAGCATGAGCTATCTTACAAGAATGATTTTAGCTGCTTATAAACAGAATAAAAATGAATCTGGGCTATTTCATGCAATTTTTACCCACATCACTGTGGCTTAGACCAATGGGACCGATAGGAAGAAGTAAAGTAAAGTTGAGATCTGTGTTTTGCCTGGTCAAATTAGTCAATAAGCCGAGCCTCTAAAGATTCTCAGAAACAAGAATTATGGAACAGCTAGTCAAAAGAACTAGACAATACATAAAAGAGTTATTCTACCTGAGCTTATAGAGAAACAGTTTAATTCTTACCGGTTTTCATACCTCTACCTGCAGCATTCACAGGACCACACATACAGAGGCATATACACATAACTCCCTTGACACAGACAGACAGACAGACAGACAGACAGACAGACAGACAGACACACACACACACACACACACACACGGGGGGGCATACAAACACATAGATGCACACATACATGAGTATGTACACACATACATATTTATTTTACAATTATTAATATAGGGATGCTGCAAGATGAGTACTGGTTCATGAACAAGAACAACAGTAAAATAGACTGAAGAATTGGCCCAGGCCTGAGTCCAATTCCCGGCATCCATATTGGGTGGCTCACAACTGCCTGCCAACTCCAGCTCCAGGAAGACCCAATGCCTCTGACTTCTGTGGGCATGAGCACTCACATTTGCATACCCACACACAAACACATAATTAAAACAACAAAATTTATCCTTTTTAGAAAAGCAAGAAAGATTCAAATCTAACCTTGTACAGAGATTTGTGGAAAGGCAGGTGTGTCAATCCCTTTATCTTATTTTTTTTGAGGTGAAACCCTTTAGGTTTTAATGTTTCTTGGTATAAAGTCCCTNTGTACTTTTGATTATATTCTCTCTGAAATATTTATATTCTCTCTAAAGTATTAAATCAGTGGGTCTTAACATAGATGGAATTTTAGATGGTAGATATCAACATACTATTATAACATATATTATATTTCAGCTACTGAAAGTGTGAGAACACAGAAAAGACAGGAGGCTTCCTGGAGGAAGATACTTACATACAATTCGAGTCTTGAAAAATAGTGGGAAAAAATGACCATGCCCCAGAAGACTTGGGTGTACAGAATAAGAAAGAGAAGATATGAAGCTATTGGAAGTAAAGAGAATATTAAAAACCATGAGAAAGGTATGCGAATGTGTGAGGACAGTCTAAGAATGACTCACGGACTGGGCTGTGTCGCTCAGCACTACAGCACATGTGGACTGAGCCAGGGCTCAGTCTCTAGCATTGTGGAAGCAATAGGGACAACTCTAAATGAAAAGCAGCACACAGGAGAATTAGAGTATCCGGTGCTACCTAGACGCCAGCTATAAAACCACATCACGAGGAACTGTAAGTTTTGCTGAAGACACTACCTGACTATTTTTAATTTCAATGAAAATGAATATGAATCTGTCACATTACTAAGGGAACATCACGAACACTATTTAATTTTATTCTTTAAAATATTTTTAATTCTTATTTTTATTTTTGTATCTTGTATGTATGTGGGTGTTCAAGTATAAGTGTGTGCACCATGTGTGTGTGTTGGTAGCCAGGCAGGCTAGAAGAGGGTGTTGGACCCTGGAAACTAAAGTTACAAGCAGTTGTGAACCACCTGATGTGGGTGTTGGCAACCGAATCTGGGTCCTCTACAAGAGTAGGAAACGCTTGGAACTGCTAACCTGTCTTTTGAGCCTCCTGTTTGATTCAATTCTCACAAATACTTCCAAAGCACTTCCCTTCATCTCACTAATTTTACTGAAAAAAAAAAGAAACATGAGCACATATTGTTTAAATAAGATGTCAAGGACACAAGCATGTTATGGATGTCCAGCCTACACCCTATTTGTCTGGTTATGAAATGTATAAACCACTTAAACATCACCCTAAGGTCATTTCAGTTTCCTATTTTTCTTTTCTTAATTTTCTTATTTTTATTTTTTCATTAATATACTTTGTAAGAGTAGCTTCAGGCTCTTAGCAAAGTTGAGCAGTAAGTACAGTTACAATGTGTTCTTCACATCTCCAAGAGAGTCCATAGTGTTAGCACTTTGTATTAACGAAGTAAGTTTGTCACAACTGATGAGCCAGTGTTGATATATTACTGTTGATTGCTAGCCATGGTTTATGTTACCCTTCATTCTGTGTGTTTTATTTTTTATGGATTTGGCTAATACATAATAACATGTATGTACAATGCTGATGTCACACAAAATTCTCTAACTGCTCTCAAATTCTGTGCTCACTCATCTTCTCTCTCAAATTCCTTTTTCCACGAATCTTTCACTATCTGTATAGTTTTCCTGAAATGCTGTATAGTTTTCCATATGTAGTTTTTGGTCTCATCCATTCAGCAATATACATTTAATTTTCCTCTGTGTAGTCATGGCTCAGTAAGTGGTTTCTATTCATCACAATAATATTCCATTATATGAATTTACCCATTTTTTAATTCATTCACATACTGAGAGGTATCTTATTGCCTTCAAGATTTTATCCATTCCTTTCTGGGACTGGAACCCAGGGCCTAATCCATCGTTCATGTTAGGCAGACATCTAACTCCTGAGCAAAAGCCCCACTCCATCTTCAAACTTTGCCAATTACGAATAAAGCTGTAAATATTTGTGTGCAGAATTTTGTATGGAAATAGCAGGAAGTGCAGAGGCTGTATCAGATGGTAAGAACCCAAAGTGGTACACCATTTTGTTTCCACTGAATGGGCGTTAACTTTATCTCGTTTTTGATTTGTATTACATCAACAACATACACATCTTTCAGGTTTTCTTTTTAAATGTTCATGATTTGGGTTCTTATGTTTTCCATCATTTGTCCACTGTTTCCTTCATTAACACATATCGGGTACCTATTATAATCTAGAAACAATTATTCAAAGCTGGGCTATTTTTCTTTATTTTATTCTTCTCTTTCCTAGTTTTTACTTTGTTTATTCTACTTATTGCTTATTTTACATGAGATATTAGTTTGACTTTCTATTCTATGTATCTCTAGGTACANGGGTCATTATTTATTTCTTTCATGATAATTTCATAATTCCTTAATTTCTGAACTTTGTTGTTCCTCCCTCAAAACCTCTATTGCCGTCTGCTCATCATGCACAGCAGTATCTGAGCATCACTAGGGATGTGACTTCTGACAAATGTCTGAAGAAATCACTTACCTTGGTTGACGATAAATCTTAACTTCTGTATTGTTGCCAGATTGCCACTAACTCGATATATCCCATCAACATCTAGCCCTGAAAACAAAATAGCATATTCCAAATCAGCACATGGGAGAACTGAGAATATAAACAAACAATAATGAAGTGAATATCCCTTCTCCACAGAGAAGACACATTTCTATGTCCTCAACTAAAGCCATGTTCAATTTTTTNTTGTTGTTGTTGTTTTGTTTTTTGTTTTTCGAGATAGGGTTTCTCTGTGTAGCTTTGCGCCTTTCTTGGAACTCACTCAGTAGCCCAGGCTGGCCTAGAACTCACAGGGATCCACCTGCCTCTACCTCCCGAGTGCTGGGATTAAAGGCGTGGGCCACCACCGCCCGGCCCATGTTCAAATTTTTAATCCTCAAATTTTAATCATAAAGTGCTTAGACAATCAGCATCAAATACACGTTTCATTGAAGCAGCAACAACAAAAATCCATGGGATTGCATGGCATAGCTAAGATTATTCTCAAAACAAGCAAGAAGCAAAGAGTGTGTGTGTGTGTGTGTGTGTGTGTGTAACTGCCCTTATTTGGAAAGATAAAACAATTAGACATGTGTAAATTGTTTCATCTTTCCTCTTTGTCCTGGTTTTTTGTTGCTCTCCCTCTATCCCCACCACCCTCTCTCTCCATTCCTCATCGTGCCCTGTTCTCTGTCTCTTGCGATCACTGCCACATGACATGTATTAGCTTAATGTTTGACCTACAGAGTAAAAAGGTTATTCTATGTTTGACTGGTTCTAGCATGTTCATATAATAAAATATTAAATTATAAAAGGAAAATACAGGAAATCGTGGCCTATTGGTATATTAGTTTCAGATAATTTTGGAACTGGTCATCAAAATAACTTATCTTGGTAGGCAAATTGGATTGGATCACTTATTTGGTTTTTGACGTATTTACTTATTATATTTAGTTATTTTCATAACTAAGTCTGCAGGATTACTAAGAAATGAGGAAATAAAAGAGATACTTATTCATGTACTATTATTATCTCCAATAAATGTTGATGTTATAATTTTTGTGTTAGTATACATGTTCTCATGTCTCTAGGCTTTCAGACAAACAAGTCTGGGTGAAAATACTGGCCAAGGGCTTGGGCTATTATCCCAGCATCTTCTCCAGGAAGGTAATGTTAAATCATTGTTAATCATGGTGATTCATGATAATAAATGTTTAATAAATTGGAAGAAATTCATGTTATTTTGCAACAAAGACTTTACAAAGATCTTTAATGACATAGAATATCATTTCTCTGCTTTACCATTTCTATACTTTTATACATTTTGTGTTGTGTAAAACATTTCTTCATTAGCTTACAGTACAATAATGTAATTTATATCACAGGCATCAGTGACATAATGCAGAGCAACTATTGCCTGTGGTCTAAACTCTTCTATGTAATGAACTAAAGTAACTTGTGACAATAGCAGGGAAGTAGAATTGCTATTAGCAAATGTCTTAATTATTGTGCATTGGGAGTTCCAGAGTAAGCTAATGATNAATACATTACTGAGACCTTTTCCCTTTCTGAGAAATATGGACTGTGAAGAACTGGGTGAGGTTAGACACCTATCTGTAAATAGAAATATCNACTAAGACATAGTACATTTTATAAACACCAAACAAATTTTTCTTCTCGATGAACAAAGTACCTCTACTAACTTGAGGGGACCTACTGTGTTTGCTCAAAGGACAAGGCAAATTTGACATCGTAAATGTGACAATCATTATTAAAACTTTTCTAATATCTGATCCCTGCTTTACTACAGGATCCAGTTGTCCTTATGCTTATGTGTTTAAGCTCAGAATGCTAAGAGATTAATTTAGAATGATTTATTGACAAAATTTTAACTAATATAACTAAATTTTCATATTGTATCATCAGACAGTACTTGACGTTTTGTCTTAATTTGAAAACTTTAAAAGAATATGATATATTCTTAAAAGTTAAAATCTACACACTGTTGTGTATTCCTTTCAAAAATTTGCTTTCTCTTCTGAACATATATACAGCTGCAGATAATAGTTTTGAATTTTCTGAAGTCATTATTGGTGGTCCCTTACTGCCTATGGAACAAAGTTCAGGACAGTAATTTGGGGCTGTTATAGACTTGGGATTGAGATGTAGATAAATGTCATTCAGAACTAAGAGCTATAAGTAATTTCACCCTGTCTACTGAAATAAAATTTGACCAAATGAAAATTGNCCTAATTTTTCTATTGATTACTAATTGTTTCAAAGGAATTCAGAGAAAAAATACTTTTAGAAGAGAGAAATATGTGGGTCTATATTCTCCAAAGGAGAGGTTCCAATTTATCTTTAAAGGAATTAAAATACTTTCACTTAGAATTATTAAAGATGAAAAGTCAATCCATATCTGGTAAAAAAGAATACATTGACTTTGTATTTATTTATTTGTTTTGCTAATTAGCCAACCCTTTATGAGATGGCAACAAAGACCAGTGAAAATAAATTCCAACACAATTTAATATGAATCATAACTTTCCTTAAGCCTCATTTTTTTTTTTTTTTTGGTTTTTCGAGACAGGGTTTCTCTGTGTAGCTTTGCGCCTTTCCTGGAACTCACTTGGTAGCCCAGGCTGGCCTCGAACTCACAGAGATCCGCCTGCCTCTGCCTCCCAAGTGCTGGGATTAAAGGCGTGCGCCACCATCACCCGGCAAGCCTCATTTTGATATGCATCTCTTTTAAGTACAATATAAAATCAAGTACATTTTTACTTTTTATCTAAGACTCACAGTATTGTTGTAGGTGTATTTGAAGTGACTTTGTTTTGCTACAGACTGAAATTCAACCACTACAATTCCTTCGAGTTTCAGGCTTTGCTTTTCTCTTGTGTAAATTGAAGCTGCAGCAGAAGAAGCACTCACTTTGGTCTTTTGGAAATTTCTGTAGAAATATTTTTTTGAAATGTGCAATAATCAAAATCATTTGAAAGGGTGGCATGGATCGGATCTATTACATATTAACAATTGTAAAGTACAGTAGTGTTTAAAGAAGGCAGCCTTATCCCAAATTGATAAGCTATTTTCTTTTGGGACAAAGGCAAGGTGTGCTGGTGATGGAGGTGGAGAGGGTCATTCAGACCTGTGCCACTACCGTGGTTGTGTGACTGAGTCATAGCTGAGAAACTGCTTTGTGGCTTCAGCTAGAAACCAGAAAGTAAGAGGGAGTAGAGTCAAACATTTAGACGCAATTTGAATCTAATGACATAGCTTCTAAGTCCTTCAGATTCAGAGATATCAACATCATACATCTTGCAAATAATAATAATCTCGACCTTAGTGGCTCCTGCTTTGAGTGGGTCCTGCCCCCCTGGTACCATACTTTTTAAATTTTGTAAGTAGAGTGAAAATTACAAAGTGTATATTAAAAATGAGAGCATTGCATTTTTCAAAAATAATCTGGAACCTATCAGTGAAGTTTAGTAATTATAAATTATATAGGTACAGTCTTGAAGTTGATTAGCTCTCCCCTGAATGGCTACAGAACGGCAACCTCAAAATCCTGAGAGCATTATCTGAATTGTAGTTATTCACGTGTCCTTCCCTTTTTACTCCAAGAACTTTGAAAGTTTTGCCAAACCAAACCAATGTAAATTGGTGGCTTTGGACATCCTTTTCATGACCACATTATCCTTGCTGGATTGAGAACTACTCATTTTGGAAATAAAGTTAGACTTGGTATGAGTTTTAAATGAGTGGTGTCTTCAAGGTAGCCACATTCTGCTTTGGTGAAGTTCAGGACAAATTACTTTTGAGAGTTACCTCTTTTCAGTAAATAACATGAGTGAATGCTGACGGAGGCTTTTGCTTGCCATGCTAGGAATACATTGGGAACATGATGAGACCAAGTCATTGCACTTTTGTTTAAAAAAAAACCAGACTGGAATGAACAGGATTACAAAGATTTCTCAGAAGAGAACCGCATTCTCTGAAGCATCATTTTTTTTTTACTCACCAGCTGACTTTTTATGTTGCAAAACAGCGTTTACCATTGGCAGAAATCACTGGGTGTTGCTGTAGGGGATTTTAAAAACTTGTTCCTTTTTCTTCCGAAGAAACTTAAGCTAGCATAGATGTAGTTCAGCCACAGTGCTGGCAAGGTGCTGAGAAGGAGGGACTGAATTTTGTTTAGTTTTGAATACTTTAACCATTTACTGACCTTTTGCCAATTTCTGCTTACTATATATGTTGACTCAAGGTTATGATATTCTGTAGGATATCCCTGTGAAGAACTGTGCCTACTTACGTTGTCCGGAATAGTGTTTTTTCTGCTTTAATGTCTCCACATGTGTGATCTCATCTCTTTCTGTCTTTTTGGAATCTATTTCCGGTGGGCTGTTGTCAGCACTATTCTTGTCTCCTTTCCTCTCTCCGTCTCTCCCTTTCTCCCTCCCTCCCTCCCTTCCTCCCTTCCTTCATTCCTGTTCTTTTCTTCAAGCATATACTTTTCATCTTCTTATTAGGATTTTTGAGAAACGAAAATCAGATTTTTTTCTGACACAGCTGCCATCTTGAATTAGATGCATGCACTGGTTTATAATGACTAAATGTTTAATGCTGGAAAGATTTCATTCAAATTCTGACATGTTGCTTTGAGTGTTTTTACTGGTGCATGGTATGTAAATGATGGTTGATTAAATTATGAATATTTGAATTCTTTGCTATGTTACTATACTCTAATATTAAGAGAGTATGTTAACAAAGGGTGTTATTTCAGTAGATCTTTCATAACTTTTATTTTTTGTATTATGATTTTTATTGTGTTTATAGAAATGTTATTTCATTATGCTTTTAATAATGTTCCCTTAATACTCAGGGTTTTTGCTCTCATTTTTTCATTAGCCCTTTATTTTCAATTTCTCTCTGTTTTTTGATAATTAGTCCTTATTTTCTTATATCTATGTTTGGGGTTCTTGCTTGATAGAAACAATTATTGCAAAATGACTTTCATTTTTTTCTTAAGAGAAATTGTTATTGCCTTAAGGCAATAACAAAATCCTTATCTTCAACTGTGCCTTCACTTCTTTTATTTATTTATTTTTGGTTAAGGTAATTGTGAAAGTTTTATTGGTATATTTTTTGATTACTCACTTGTGGAAGACTTTTTCATCTACTAAGTATTTATGGGAGATTCACATAAAAATAGCAGAACTTTTGTTCTCCTAACAGTAGGACAGACAAACATTTGTTGCTCAATTAAAAAATACTAAATGATGGGGCTGGAGGATTGCTCAGTGGTTGACAGCTCTGATTACTCTTGTAGAAGTCTGGGTTCTATTCCCAGCACCCACATGGTGGCTTGCAACTATTTGAAACTCCTGTTCAGGGGAATTTGAGGTCCTCTTCCAGCCTCTGTAGGTACTCCATGAAAGTGGTCTACAGACATGTACTCAGGCATATGCACATCCACATAAAATAGTTAAATAAATAAATAATAAAAGACTTGAACCGGAATGGGATCANTGAGAAACTGCTTTTTAAATTGTACAGAGCCTATGATACTGAAAAAGAATCCACTGTCTTATATCTTTTACCTAGTTTCACAGAGGGGGTGAATTTCAGATTTCTTAAAATAGAAAGTACACCAAACTAAGGAAACATTCTATGGGCTAAAGAAGAAGGTTGTATCAAACACAGAGATTCTGTAATCAGAATGAGACTCACATTCCGGGGCTTTTTATTTGCCGCCTGATTGCTTAGGACACTAGCAAGTGCTCCACCACTCTTTACACCACTGTCCCTTCAACTCAGTACTAGGAAATAAAAGCATTTAATGTCCATCCAACAATATTTATTTATTAATATTACCTGTACTCGCTATCCTGCCCATTGCAGACTTTGGAACAGCACTGTCCTATTTGGCAGCTGGGAAGACAGCTGCTAACATCGTCCCAGAGCTAAAATGGGTAAAGGAGAAGGACAAAATCCATAGCTGTAAGTGTGCTAGAATTTGGGTTTCTTACTAATGCTGCATTGTGCTAATTAAACCTTAACATGCCTATATAACAGTGTCTAGAGATTATGGGGGCCTGGAGGTGGGAGGGAGCACAATTAGTTACTCTGTTTTAAATATTATCAGGTATCCTGTACAGAGATATATTTTTTTGGAAAATACATCTTGAAAAATCTTTTATTACATCAATTTGCTAGTTTTATTGCATCACTTTCCACACTCTTTATATATATGGGATATTGGGCATTTTGTAAGTAGAAGAGAAACCCACTGAAATCTTTAAATATTTGTGTGAAAACAGAAGCCACCCTCCTCCACATTTGGGAAGTCACTATCATCTACTGTTGAACACTGTCTCCTATGCTTGTACTTGGTTCTTGCCAAGCATCTCACCAATTCCTCATGAGATACTTGCCTACACTGCTGAACTATAGCAATGTAGATAGCAGTGCACACAGCTCCATGACATCCATCTCCTGTGCTTCATAATGGATTGTGATTGCTTTTGCATAAAACCTCCATACATTTAATATAACTCATATTCCCACTTTGACTACTAGGCCAACTTCCTTTAAAATCATACCTTTTAACTTATAGATTGCTAAATGATAGGTGAATCAGGGAAAAGATGAGGGAAAATGTTCCAATATGGCTAATGTGGTATAGATTGAAGCCATTTGTATGCCATATTTAATATATGGGTAAAGTGAAATGATAGACAAAGGATGATATCCCTTGTACGGCTACTCATTTTTTATACACACACACACACACACACACACACAAACACACACACACACACACACATATATATATATATAAANTTCAGCAAAGAATTTGAGGTCTGTAGGATAGTACTCATGACTATAATTTATAGAATTATGCCAATCATGAAACCATTCCACAAATCTCTTAACGTAAAAAGAATTCAGAAAGAACCTGAGTTTGAACATGAAATATCACTAAGAATCTTGCCATCAGAATAAAGTTGATGGACTGAAATGATTTTGGAGAACAGAAAGCATTGCCCATAAATAGTCTTAGATCAATTTTCATATGTTTCTTGCTTTCAGAGCAATCTCAATCTTGAAGATAAGTATTGGCAAGTGACTCTGGTGATCATCCAGGAGAAGTTATCATCTTCAAGGGAACTTTTACATAGCTGGAAGATACTGACATTGGAGGTTACATTCAATTCAGCTCCTATCATTTTCTGCATTGCGGAGGCTCCACTGTTTAATTTTTGCTGTGATCATGCTGGTGTAAGGACATCATTCTTTTGGCATTGTGACTTGCTTCGTGAAAATAAATAGGAGTGGGTCTGCCACTATCATCTGGTAGTTTGCTGGCACATATGCTAGGAAAACCTGAGGTTTAGTGGCAGTGGGGTGTCCCAATAGACTGAAAAGAGAAATAGAGTTTCATATGGATGCCATTACTAGGGAAACCTGAAGTCAGGGGAGGAGTAATCTGTATCTTTTCTATGTGCACTTACTCCTTTAAAATATTTTAGCAGCAGATTATTTNATAAATTAAAGACATGCAATAAAAGGATGACCAACACGACACAAACATGGAGAAAACACTGGAAATGTTTCCTTTCCTGTTGAAGTCATGACAGTTATATAAAGTCTAGTCTCTGATCCCATCACACTTGAAATAGATATTGATGTAAAATTCATATATTTGCTGTCACTCTTCCAACCCCTCCACTCTTATTTTCCCTTAAACATCTAAACAAAGTGACCTCATTGTTTTCCATTGGGCTTCTTTTTTTTTTAAACATTGGCAGGGATGATTGAGATTCAGGAATGTGGGAAAATGGATTCCCAAACCACGTCTCTCCCCTTTCATTCTGAACTGTAATTTTTGGCTTGGCTTGACTTGCAGTCATCACATTTCAGCCTGAATCTCTCTGTAAAGTGATCTTTCTTAAACATTTCTCTCACTCATCAAGGGATCAGAAGCAAAGCCATGCTAGCCTTTCAGCAAAACACTTAGAAGGGGCTTTTACGGAGGAGTCACAAGAGCTAAATTTCACCCAAAATTGTTTGAAAAGAACACATTTTCAGAGCCTTGCTGTCCTCTGTGAATCTTGTCATCTGTATGCCGTGAGCTCCAGCAGCTATTTTAATCTGTTTTTGTTTGCAATCCATTTGGTGTCCACCCAAGAAAATGCAGGTGATTTTAATTAACTTACTGCTAAAGATAAAAAAAGAAAACCAAAAACCAACTTAGTCCTGTTGTACAGAATTATACACTTAAAACCTGTCTTCTATTATTTATAACACGTTATTAATGAAGA